>CM065053.1:102699980-102902480 GCA_032883995.1 Coronaproctus castanopsis | reverse complement strand
AGGAAACAGATTATGATATTATTTTTATACGCTTATCTATAAATAGATATTGAAGGACGGGTGATCCTGATAGTTCTTTAGTTGCATTGGTCGTTACGCTGACTTGAAAATTGCTGATTGTATATATTATTTAAGCTGAATGAGTTAAACTAACCTAAAAAATCGATTATTAATCGAAACTATATTGTACGTAGAGATAAGATTAAAATAAAATAATTTAAATTTACGCCGATAACGAGGACCTCGTTTGCTTGTAAAATATTAATATTATAATTCGATTTTTACGATTGTGTCTTATTTTCCATCAGGGAAATTCTGTTTATCTCTATTAGATTATTAACTCTAACCTACGCTTAAACATTTACCTTGTCATATAATCAATGTTAGTATTTCACGAGCATTAATTGTGATTTACTTGGATATGTTTATGTATATATCTATGTGTTACGTATCGTAATATGAATCTTCCTGTATTGTATGTTATTAATTTTTAGATTGTGTAATGTAGTGATTTTTTATCGATTTAATTACAAAAATTAGTTAAAATCGCTAAACGTTTATTTTCTCGAAAAAAAAGTGATTTTTTCAAGAAAATAAACGTTTAGTGATTTTAACTAATTTTTGTAATTAAATCGTATGTTATTGCATTAGTTTTCATTTGAATTTGTAGAATTAATTGAACTTGCATTATAATTATATAATAAGCTTTATTCTTAGTTTTACACGTTTTTGTTCAACAATGCACTAGTTTTATTATATTTATACGTTTCACTGTATAAAAATATCGCGTTACGTGAAAATGGGATTTTCAAATGTGTACGTATGTGAACGTGTGTAATGCGTTCGTGGTGTGAGTAAATAAAAGGTTGTATTTCGTTATTGGCGCATTATTGCACATATGCGTTTTATTTTATACATTTAAATTACTTCGAATCAAACAGAAATTTGAGATAAATTTGAATTTGAACTATTATTAATATTATTATTATTATTTTCGGTGGTAGCAATAGTAATTTGAAATATGTTTACACGCCACCCATGTTACTTCCTATAACGACTAAACTGAAGTAAAAGCAGATCTATACAAGATCACAAGTAACGAAAATAATGGCGTTATTTTTTATTTTCATTTGTATCGATTGAATCGGTCAATATTTAATTCCAAAGCTAATCCGAGAATTATGAATCTTATTACTTTTTATCCGGAGCAGTGTTTAAAAATAAAAATCAGTGAAGCGGTATGTATTTATTTCAATGTTTTGTAAAATGTACATACATGTGTGTGTGTATATATGTGCTAGACGTGTAAATATATACATAATTATGTAATATTTGAGCTGTTTGATAAACGTTTTAGTAAAAATGTGCAGCATTAAGTCGAAAATGAATATATATATATATATATATATATATATATATATATATATATATATATATATATGTTGTAATCCGCTCTATAAAAAATGGGATTACTTTATCCGGTAATATCCTAAATCTAAACACAACATTAATTTCGGCGTTTTCGACGCTTGGTTAACGTGGGTAATATATATATATATATATATATATATATATATATATATATATATATATATATATATATATATATATATATCGTCATAAAACATTTTTTAGCTTTTATACATTTCTATTCAGGTAATATCATTAAAGGCGGATCATTATATTTTTTCTTTAGTATCTCATTATTTGTCTACGTAAATTATAAGCGGAAGAAAGTGTAGTTAAATTGTCTGGGATTTTTTTTTTCTTATGGTTACCGAAATCCATATTCCATTTGTGGGAATTTTTAAATGTCGACAATTATTTTTTACTTATTTAAACGCTTACAAGCGTATTTGTTATTCATGAAAATACATACGTATGGCGTATGTGTGTGCGTCTGTACGTGTACAAATGAAATAAAATGTTTATAAGTTTACCGTTCTAAAAGTTTAAACCGTGTTATTATATTATTATTATATAAGTGAACGAGTTGACATATGTGTGAAGTTGTATATAAATGTATATTTGTGAATGTGTAAGTACTTAATTGAATACGTGTATATATATATATATATATATATATATATATATATATATATATATATATATATATATATATATATATATATATAATTGAAATTAAAATGTATCTATTGTGATGACAGTATTATTTTTCTTTTTCATTAATTTCACTACTCGTGCAGTGATGATGATTGTGTATATGTTTTAAGAACGTTTATACTTATAAACACGTAAATTTGATTTTATTATTATTATTATTATTATTATTACTTACTTTACTTTATCAATTAGTACATCTCGATACAAATACTGTACAACGACTCGGATCGAGGAAACCTGCATACAAGTATTCGGCTCAACTAATCGCTGATAAATTCGACGACATGCAAGCTTGGAGACATAAATGGTCGACTGAAAATCCGGATAAACACAAACTCATACAAGATCCTTGTGCTGAACCGCTAGGTTTTAATCTTCCAAGGAAACTGTGGACGAGACTTAATCGTATCAGAACGGAACATGGAAGATGCGGGAAAATGCTGAACACTTGGGGAATCAGAGACAATGCAGCATGTGATTGCGGAGAAAAGGAACAAACAATCAATCACATCGTACAGAATTGCCCAACGCGTGCATTAACCGGTGATTGGAAGGAGATCGCGAAGCTGTCCGAATCAGCAAAAGAATGGATTAAAGATTTAGATATCAGTTTATAAAATATTATAATAATGTTTTTGTATACTAGTTTATAAGATAATTGTGTATGAACTTCTATTTATACCCGAAAACATACGAATAAATAAATAAACATGCCGTGTACCAGCAGAGGCAAGGACGAATAAGGTTTGAATGCTGCTTAGAATATTTGGCATTAAGTCCGAAGATCAATTGAATTTTTTTGCCCGTTCTCTTCAAGAGTATACCTGGGGAAGCGAACTAGTGAGGCATAGTTGTGGTAGAAACGAATTGAACTATGATGAATGGATAAGGGAATTATTATTTTAGTACCTGGGTGGTCGAGTTTTATTGTTTTTTTTTTCGTAAAATTGTATTTTTTTTTTGAAAATATTTTACATACAAATCGCGTACTGTTCAAAATCCATTATATATATATTATATATATACATATATATAAGATACTTTCTGGTCATGGTTCCATTGGATATTATTTGAATAAATTAAATATAATCGGTGATAATAAATGTCACAACTGCAAGTGTAATGTAGTTGAAAATGTGCAACATATAATATACAAATGTAACAAATATGATCACCTGAGGCAGTTGTATAGTATTGATTGTACGCTTAAACCGAATGAAATTATTTTATTTAACCAATTTCCGGTTTTTATCTTAGAAATATTTAAAATTAAGTACATTTATAGATAATCGCTACTAGTAGCAATAAGCAAAAATTTGCATGCTACTCCAGTTTTTTGTTTCAATTGTAATTTATATGTTAAATATATAATAAATAAATAAATAAAAAAAATACATATATATATATATATATATATATATATATATATTTTAGTTTCATAATTTTCCGGAATTCAAAAAGTCAACTTTGACAAAATATAAAAAAAGGTGCCGTATCGATAACGTCTTTTTGAAATGAATTTTGGAATTTTTCGATCGGATTTTTTTCTTAAAATAATTCTTTCAACATTTACGTACGAAATTTCATCTAAATCGCTAAACCAGTTTTTGGATGTCCGAAATACACGTCTATATACAAGAGTTGTTCGTTCAAATATGTCGCGAAAAAATCGGTTATTAATTAATAATATAGGCGAGAATAACTAAGATAAACATCGAAAATATACGAAATTATACGATTTCACGTTTGTAGTTACTGCGAATAAATGTTTTATCTACGTACTGGAAGAAGTACTATAGAAAAACAAATTAGCAGTCGGCAGAAGTATATTTATACTATCTTTACCGTTCTGAAAATATGTTAATATCGATTAATATTTTTATTGAAATATTAAATTATCGTTATTTCGTCGACGTTCCGTTTTAAAATTTGACTTAAACCTTCGTTCCTTTTTTTTGTTAGACGAAGGCGAACAGTATTACAACACGTTTGCCGGTACAAGTTCTTCGTATTTACGCCGTGTACTAATAATATAAAACTTCTATATAGAGTGGCCAAACATTTCAAATGTCATAAAACATTCCGAAAATTTGTCGTTGTGCCAACATTACTCCGAATCGCTACTCTTTCCAGCGTTAAACTGAAAAAAAAATGCTCCATCGTAGGGCGACGGTTCGTAATATCGAACACGATGGCTCCTACTATTTTTGAAAAATGATTTATCGATAATATGTAATAGCTCGAAATAATCCTTTCGTAAAAGGTTTCGTATTAAGAAGTCGTTTCGTTCTAGTAATAAGAGAAGTAAACGAAATTAGACACGAACTTTCGTATAAACATTAATCAACGAAAACGACATTTTGAAAAATTCATACAGAATTTTCGAATATCAACATTTTTTTTAGCACAATCCTATACTTATAAAATTAGTACATATAAATAAGGGTGAAATTTTAATACCGTTATACATCTTGCAGTAGAACTGACGGGTTCTCGTACACTTTATACTACGAGCGAGGTGTACGCGAAGTAGAGTTGCCGTGAGTAATGGCGAAGTATCGTGTTGTTTCATTAATGATTGGAATTTGTTAGTCCGAATAGATATTTTCATTTTGTCGTTACCATCTATTTAGCCCATTTACATCAGTTGAATAGTTTTTCAATTTTACGACGGAGCGCCGTAGTTGGAATTGGAATTAACGTGAACGGCGAACGTTTATTACGAAAACGGAAGCTTATAGTAGCGATCAATCAACCAGTATATACACGGACCGAAATTTGGGTGTAATTTGTTCTATTTTCATTTTCTATAATCACAGATAGAACTCAGAAACGGAGGTAAAAATCAGAAAAGGTGCAAGACAATGGTAAAGTTTATCACCGCTGTTTTTTAATATACATATATCCTTCTTCATCTTCCTTTATACCTCGGGAACGTGTAGTGACGTTAAGAAACAGCCGCGTATGTTATTGATCTCTATGTTGGCCTGTTCCGGACAGCCAGCAACGCTTCGTGCGTTAAGTCAATTAACGATTTTAACTGCGTTCTTTGTTTTCCTTTTTTTCATCTTCGCCCTTTTCATTTTTCCGACGATAATTAGACGTTGTAGATAATTTATATTTTTCTCAACATGTCCAAAGAAACCAAAAAATCTTTTTCTTATTCTGTTTGATAAACACCTGTGTATTTTCAGTTGCTGGAAAACATATTCGTTAGTTTTCCGGTCCATCCACAATATTCTTAATAGCCTCCTATTGGTCCAGCTTTAAAACCCGTGTCAGCAGTAAGGGATCATGTTTCGCACGCATAAGTAGTTATGGAAAGACTAGACAAGTTTAATAAATTCAACTTCGTACTCAGTGTCAGTGTTGTATTCTTCCAGATTTTTGCTATTCTAACTGTAACACTACGCGCTAATGGTTAATCTGCAAGCAGCTTCCACTATTGATTAACATTGATCCCAGGCACACAAAATTATCCGCAACGTCAATTCCGCATGTACTACTATTATCATGATTTTAGTTTTAGTTTTGTTAATTAGCAATCCATATTACCTACACTGTTTTTCTAGTCTCTCCATGAATTAAACAATGTTTTCTTTGGAATTGCTTATAATAGTAATA
Organism: Coronaproctus castanopsis; assembly: GCA_032883995.1. Taxonomy (NCBI): domain Eukaryota; kingdom Metazoa; phylum Arthropoda; class Insecta; order Hemiptera; family Monophlebidae; genus Coronaproctus; species Coronaproctus castanopsis. The sequence goes on along the minus strand of CM065053.1, from coordinate 102,896,732 downwards.
ATATCGTCAACACGTCGTAGATTATTAATTTCTTTTACCAGCTACATCGCCATCAGAGAGAGAGAGAGAGAGAATGGGAAGAAATGAGTAACAACGGAATTAAGATAGACGGAATGAATATAAAATTGTTCAGTTTTGCCGACGGCATGAAAGTGAAAAAAAAGCCCCTAGGCTCATGCTACAATCTGTCAAGTAAACAAGAAAAAAAACTGTTATCGCGAGACGCAGTAAAATGGAAAATAATAAAGAAATAAATATAAAATTAGATAATGAAAGACTAAAACATGTAAAAGAACATAGACAACTTGATTCATTAATAGCAAACAATGATATGATCAATAAATGCGATCTAGAATTACTAACACGGACGAAAGCCGCTTTTATCACAAAGAAATCACCGTTGACGTAAAAAAATGTAGATATAGAGCTAAGAAAAAGGCTAAAAAGATATATACGTTTGGAGTGTACTCATCTGTGTGATTCGGAAATTTGGACCGTGAATAAAGGAAGACGAAAACAACTGGACAAAAATACTATATATATATATATATATATTAAACGGACAGGCAGGATAAAAAATACGCGAGTACTTCAAAACATTGATGAAAAAAGATGCTTAGTGAACATCGTAAGAGATGGTTGATGTTGCTGGATAGCGCATATATTAAGAAATTTATGAAATAACGAATATCTGACAACAGTAATAGAAGGTGCAATAAATGACATGATATCAGAAGGAAGAATACCACGGCAAAAATTCAAGTGTAGAGACCTACTAAGTATTCAAAGAGAAGGCGTAAAGCAGAGCATTTAAGGATGTCATGGCGTTTCTGGTTGACCACCAATTGAAAAATTGAGTAATACAAGAAAAAGACGCGTATTTTCCGATTCCATCTGGAATCTAAATGCATACCCAGTAATTTCGCGCAATCTGCACGAGGAATAGACAGCTGTTCACGATATACAGGGTGGTGCAAGTGCAACGTGTCGTAGCGTGTAAGTGAACAGATTTTAGTTGATTGAGCATAATTTTCCAATCGCGCGTTCGTTTACTAATTTTATTAGAAGTACATCGCAATTTTCAGCCGCGTCTTCGAGAGAACCGTTGACGGACAAAATTATTAAATGAACGAAAGAATCGGTCTAGTTAGTATAAGAATATCCTCCGATCGATTTTTCTACTTTTGGGTAATGAAGGAGAAATTATAATTTAAAATGATCGAACATCACAAAAAGTTGTTCTCCCTCCCCATCTGCGGGTTGTGGACAAGAAGAAGGGAGGATTTTAATAGATAGAAGGGAAGTCCCGATTGAATGGCGAAATTTTATTTTCTATATAGAATCACTTAACGTATTGTACCAGTTATTGAATAATCGCGAACGTCGTCAATTACAACTATCTATATCAATGAGGGTGATTTGTACGACGTATTACAGAATGCGAAATTAATATATCAATCCGAGATTTGTAGATTATCTACAGGCACTCGTACAATACGAAGTAAATATGTTTATAACAGATCGGGAATTTCAACATACGTTCAACGTAAACTATGAATTTAAAACTTGAAATAAATTTATTTCGTTTTAGATCGATTTCTTTTTTCATTTTTAATTTATAAATTTTATTGTTAAGATTTGTAGTTATACAGTTCCTTGTACGTTACTCTGAATATCGATAATGAAATAAATAGATGGAATAAGAATCAAATTTGAAAACAGATAACAAAATGCATTTACATATATAATGCTATCAGGGAAAGCGTTTTTTAATTTTTACATGTAACTTGGCCATAATAATGATAATAACTGATCATAATCAGTTGATATTATTATTAGTAACTTGTAAGAAAACAGATACGTTTCACTATTAACTGCCAGACATGTTCGTTTTTTCGTCAATGACTGAAACGCAGAATTATTGAACAGAACGATATACCGCAGGGATTTAAAAGTTATTCTCACATCTGGTCTTCAATAAACAGATTATACAGATGCGTACTTCTTAAGATAATGTTTACTTTTGCCATCCAACCCTTCTTATTTGGCCTATATCATCCGATATGACTTATTTTATTTCTTTATCTAACGAAATTTTATTAATTATTTCAAATATTTCGTTTTTGTTATATTATTTGCTATGTATGTACGTAGTATATAAATAGATAGGTAATAGATGAATATAATAAATAAATAAATAAAACGGATAGGTAAATAGATATGTAGACTAATAGGTAGGTAAATAATGAAAAAACTTTTTAAATTATTTATTTATATATATATATATATATATATATATATATATATATATATATGTGTGTGTGTGTGTGTGTGTATGTGTGTGTGTGTACATGTAAGTACGTGTATATATATATATATATATATATATATATATATACACATCTATATGTATATATATTACAACGATCGTTGTATGTTCGCCCATAATAAAGGAGTCAATATTTAAGCAGAAAAATTATTTATTATGTATGAGCCTTTATACACACTAACATATATAATGTTTAATATATATATGTTTTCATTCTATATTCTCATGTTATTTTCTTTATCGTTTGCTTCGCCCATTTTGTGCACATATTCGCGACCGCTGTTTCCTACTTCTTGCTTGTTTAAAAAAAATAATAATAATTATATATGGCTCAGAAAAATAGCTGGATAACGAACATTATATAGGTTAATTAGCAATATACAGAATCGGAAATAATACATTTAATATTAATGCCGATATAATAACAAACAAAATATTTAATCTATTTATCCATTTAGGATCAAAATTTACTACAAATGTTGCATACGTATAGTTACACTTATTATTATAATTATTATTGTCAAAACCTTGTTTGGGATGAGTGAGCTATTATCACACAATGATGATAATAGTAGTTCCAGCTGAAACATCCCTATCATTACGAGGTGAAAAACATAAGAATTTGCGTATGCTCAAGTCACCCTGTAAATTTAGATCCGGTCCGGTAAATAGGAAGGGAAACATAGTCACATAAGAACGATTTCAGCGCTGTGCAGAAATGAAAAGTTTGGTTCAGCGCAATCAACAACTCGAACTGAAAAAGTTAGTCCAACACCTGACAAAATAGAGGTAATTAAGCAAAATTTAAGTATCTAATAAAGAAGAAAAATAATGAGGGCGGTTCGTCAAGGTCTAGAGCGAGTAAGTGTCACTTTTTGACTTCGATTCTACTTACACTCTGCCTTGAAAACCCACAAGGAAGAGGCGTGAGGAAAGAACTGGAACCCGGAATTCGGTATTGTTGGTATTCTCTCTTGAAGACCCAGGAGGCAACAGTACGGACGTTTCGTCTTTTTGCCGACCACACTGTTCACATAGTCACAGTTATGATAATCTATCCTTCAAACAGCTGTAGACAATATTTCAACTTGGGCTCATACCTGGAAAATTAAACTAAATGACAGGAAGTCAATACGAGTAGACTTTTCTCCTTGACACCATGGATACATTCCAACTTATTTAGATAATAAACCGGTTCCAGTTTTTAACTCTACTCGCTACTTAGGTCTGCATCTTGACTATAAGCCGATTTGGCATAAGCATATTAGAAGAAAACGCAAAATGTTGGACGGTGCTCACTCGATAGCAGTTAACTTAGTCTAGGTTACTGCGTTTTAATCTTCTTACGTCATTGGAAGTGATCAATATGTGTTTAGCCAAACTGTTAGGATGGCCCTCCAGTCTACCTGCATTTCTTTGAGCATATATTGCTTTATAATATCAGATACGTACGGAATGTTTAGAGCTTCATTTAGAGTAGAGTTGGCTATGTACCAAGGTGGGTTCCTTTATTTTGATCTGTTTGTATTATGCTAATATTTGTATGTTTAGCACAACTCCAATGTTCAATTCCGTAAGTCCAGATTGGTCGAAAGCCGCTTATTGTTAAGTGTGAGAGCACTGTCTCTGTCTATGAGCCAGTTCATTTTATGAATTCGGATATTAAGTTCATTTCTGTTTTTAATTAAATGATGACGCCATGTCAATCGACTGCCCAAGTGCCTACCCAGAAGTATAATATAAAACAATTTAGTAATTGACATTACTAAATTGTTTATTTTAACAGGTGGGACTACAACTTTCCTATTAGTAAGTACCTTGGCGGATTTGTTCTCTTTAACACTCATTTTCCACGTTTTAAACCAGTTATCCACTTTATACTTTATTTAGTACATTCTGCTGGTTACTACTAGCGGTATTAGGATCTGTGTCACACGAGAGTAGAATTGTATTGTCAGCAAAAGTTGCTACACATGTTCTCGATTAGTGGAAAGTCTGCGGTATATAGTACATACAATAGATATACCCATGTTGAGGGAGAGAAAAAGAGAGATACAGGGACGAAAAGAAAAGTAGATAGATAAATGAGTAGGTAGTGAATGGATAAAACAAATAGATAAGTAACTTTACAGGTAGAAGGATAACTAGGTAGATACGACGAGAAACGTTTGAACTATACACACAATAATAGTATCGTCGTTTTTGATAACTTACATACGTTTCTTAAATTTATCGTGAAAATATGTTAAAATTCCTACGATAATATATGAACAAAATTGTACCCATTCGAAAGGCCATCATTTTTATTATAGCAGTTTAGAGGATAAATCATTTTAAATTTAATTAACAAAATTATACTTCACTGTTACGTTTATTCATTCGAATAATGAGACGTAATTGTTGTATTATAACCCCACTTTTGTTTCTATTAAAACGTACTTATAGGCTACTATCCATGTAAAATTCACGATGGTTCTTCTCGGAATCAGGATGAACCCTCGCTTTATCCCTGCTATTTCATAGTAATAGCAATAATAATAATAATAATAAAAGTAATAATAATAATAATAATAATAACAGTGATAATATTAATAATAAAATAATAACCTTTATTATAACGTTAGCCATTCATCGCTATTATCATCGACGTATCCTTGTTTCTGCTTCTATTTTTCTTTTAATTCGGTTAATCAGTTCATTCTTTCTCTATATTGATATCCTCTGTCTACTGTATTCACATACACATAAACTCATTCATTGTGTATATATATATATATATATATGTGTGTGTGTGTATACATTTTCAGCTCGTTCTTTTATTTTGTTCTTAGTGCAGGGCGCTGAAAGTATACAGACGAGTTAATGCCTACTTTCATTTGAAGAGAGCCACGCTAAAAGAGAACCAATGACTAGTACGGAGAATTGGACTATCACGATACGTTGATAATGCGTGTAATTTATTATTATCTCTACACCGACATTGTTGAAGTTATTATTCTTTAAAGATTACGTGCTACTCTCTTCGTCTGGGATGCGTGTTACGTATGTGCGGGTGCGCGCGCACTTAATCCAGTGCGTTGGGGTAATTCAATTGTTTAATTAAATCTTCTGCTTATATCCTGCTGTCTAATGCTCATCTCTGTAACTGCGTAGCAAAATGTTAAATGGCAGTAGTAAGTAACATTAAGTTTTTTTTTTTTTAAAGAATTTTATTTCTCAGAAGCTAACAATATTGCTGCGCATTATAAAATTTAACCCTCGTTCTGGGGGTGTGGAATTCTAAATTAAAATTATAATGCGAAAGATCGACCAGAATTAATCGTAATAAGAGATCATGGATGAACCTGTACGTATGTTTTCAATAGGTAATAATCATTAAATTATGAATTTCGCGTCTTCTCAGGCAATGTTATATTAGTATCGGAATCCATCATAAATAATCGATGTTTTACTCGACCGAAAGTCCGTTCTTAGGCTATCGTTGATACGAAAGATACTCGGTTGTTCATATATATATATATATATATATATATATATATATATATATATTGAAAGTTTAAGTAAAGAACTATTAACTGATACGTATACACAATTAAGAATTTAGGGTGTTACACAAAATTACCCAATATCTGAAACCAAGGTCGGGTGGAATATATGCTGCTTATAACAAATGTACGCACTATCGGCGCTAATCAAATTTTTAATTTATCGAAAATAAAAATAAAAAAGAAATTTCGCCATGTACGCCAGTCCGGTCTGGCATTATGTTGGTAATAGTAGCGTGAACCAGATGCGAAGAGTATAAAATCATTGTCTAAGAATATCTTCGGGATTTACTATAAATAAATCTATGCGCAATATTTTAAAATTTCCTTACGTACTGGAAATGGTTAAAAACAATGAGAAAAATTTTTTCGATAAGCGTAGATCATCGAATAATTCAGCAATAAATTCTCCCGTTGACTACAACTGCAAATCTGTACGTTACAGGTATAAGAGATATAAAAACAGGCGTATATAACATATTCCTCGACAGTAAGTTAGCTGGCTAAATTCTAGTTCTAGTATCGATAAATAGGCTAAGATATTTACATGATAGAGTAAGTCCAAATTTTTACTTCATTTTTTTTGGGTGGTTGGATGGGTTATTTAAATCTTTTCCTGTAATATTTATTGTACGTAATTATTATTATTATTATTATTTTTTTCATTGTACCGGTAGCAGAGAGTACCATGAACAACAGTGATAACATGGTAAAAATAAAAATGCGATTAATCAAATGCCTCCAATGAGATAATAAGATTGAGTGACAGAGGGTGCCCTTACAATTGAAACTCGGAATTAAGGAACTGGTTGATTCCTATCGACATGAGCCTAAGTTTTGTTATTGATATTTTAATCGATATTTCGAATTATTGTGAGCGTTTGACTTTGTAATTTAAACTATTTAATTTGGAAATGCATCTCCGCACCACCTCCTCTTTTTTATCTTGTAAAATTGTTATGGAGTGCAAATGAATGCATTCCTCAGATACTCGGGTTTATACTGATATCGAAGAACTTTTTATCTCGGTTTATGCGTAGTCCATTAAGACATTGTATATATTTAGGCCATTACGAAGAGTTAATCAGATCTGATAATACGAAGTATTTTCAACTTTTGTTGCGCAATAAATTGCTTTTTCATATAATTCCGTGTAGTTCAATTTCATATTTCTAGATTGAGGCTAAATATATATATATATATTTTAAAGTGAGATATAAAGATGATTTCTTGGATATAACAATTAGACAAGAAAAATAATAGTTTTCCTAGTTCGAGCCACATTAAACTTTCATACTAGTCGTCCGTTAATACGTATTTCGACTTACATAGTTTCATTGCCATCGATACATACTGTAAGTAAGACCTGTATGTTGGTAAAAACGACGTGCCGGCACTTGGATTAAATGTCATACGCCGTTTACGTACGCGCTTTTTCGATTTACATAATTCTGAACAGCCATACTTACATATATACTAGATTCGAATTAGCAGCTAGAATAGCTGTGTCGTCGGTAAATGTCGCTAATATTGTCTAATTTTAGATGTATAAGAAGTCTACTAGCTAAGTTTTATTTTTTGTATATTTGATTTCCCGCAAATTTCAATTAGTCGTTACGATAGCCTAGTTGCTAGAACACGGACTTCTATACGGAAGGTATTGAGTTCGAATACGTAAAACACCATATGCGCGCTAGTAATAATATAGTACACTACAAAAACACGCGAGACTGCATTGTGTCCTGACAACAAAGCGATTACAATCAGTTCTCCCGGGAGTGTTACGCTAACGCCACATTATGATTGTCTTGTACGTTACTTAAATTGTACAGTAAAATATGTATAGGTAAGTAGTCGCCTACCTCCGATACGGAGACGTCGCTTAATGATGATGATGTGTATGTAAATTGTCGGTAAGGAAAATAAGTTGCTTATTCTCTATCTAAAAACGATCATCTAATATTAAAATTACCTGGCTTATATTACACATACCCCGCCATCATTTATTACTGACTTCTCTCGGGGCTTGTTAATATTAAATCGAATATCTCTTATTTTAATTTGATTTAGTCTTTGAAGTCATTATCCGTGATAAGGTAATTTTCTAGTGTCTATATGTCCCGAAATAGCAAACTGTTTCCATACAATTAACTGAGTCGACACGGTGAAACAACATGGCGGATCGACTTATTAAATACACGGTCGACGCGAAGTCTCGACAACGTAAACAGTTTTAGAGATGGTGTCGATTAACAAAGCCTAAAGTGCGTGTCTGTCTAGCTTTATACGTCTCAGTTTTTTCTTTTCAGATATAAAAGATTTATTTTTCATTATTATTATTATTTATCATAATAATCTTACACCGATGTAAGTTAAATAGTAGCGAACACTGTTAGATCATTTAATCGATGTGTGCCATTAAATTTCCAAGTAGGACACGTTAATCTGGCTATTATAGGAATGACGAAATACCGTAGTGACGGATTTCTCGTCTTTTTTTTTTTGATCAGTCATTAATATTCTTTCGTCTTTCTATTATTTTATCTTTCTCTATAGTTTCTAAATTTCCGAATAGGACGAACAATTTCGTAATTCCGGGAAGTAATTAATAAAAACGTTCGCTAGTTCGGGACATACATACTTGTATTCACTATTGACAGAGGCGTCTAACAGATGTAATAACGTCGTCCCGAGACTAAACGAAAATGGAAAAGACATAAAAAGATAGAAACGATAATTTGTGAAAATTAGCTAAAACATTTGAAACGTTTTTATAACGAAAGTAAACATTTCTTAGGAATATTAACGATATTTATAAATTTACTTACGTATAAACTAACATGGAATTTTGTTCATATATATATATATATAATATATATAAATGCACAAACAAATATATATGTGTGTGTCTGTTTCTATGTTATCGTCGTATTGATTTTTGCAAAGAAAATGAGCTTACTCGAGACATTAATTATATACAACGCAGGTGCGCGCGCAAGTGATGTAATATGAAGTAGTGTATCACTGCCTTTTTCGTAATAATTAAGAGATATGCCGATGAAACATTTTATGCCGCGAGCTAGAATCACTTCGACCACGAGTAGTCGAACGATCCAGCAACTAGGCCACCATAGTATATTGTGTATATATATATATATATATATATATATATATATATATATATATATATATATATATATATATATAATATGTATGTATATTAGATATATATGTGTACATATATGTAAAGGCATGAAAAAAGACATATTAATATCAAATATCGTTAATTTTCTTATTATGGTAAGGCTTGAGTAAATTTGAGAACCGTGCTTCGTTAAAAAGAACTGATTATGAAAAAGGTAAGTGAAGATATATATATATATATATATATATATATATATATATGTGTGTATGTGTATATTGAAAGAAGCAAGCACTATTAAAAGTCTTCTTACCTTGTAACTGCCCTATATGTGGAAGTCTTCGTCAAGCACCTATTGGATTTATCTTGCACCTTTGCACTCGATTGATTTTCTTTCCTATTTTTCTGTTTCTTTTTCATGCAGACTACTATACTCGGTACCGAGCGTCGATATTACTAATGTATATTATATATATTTATGTGTTTTTCGATAATACTAAAATTAAAGTAATACATGAAGAGTTACGAAGAGTTTGGATAGTGGCAAGAACTTGTTTGGTGATGAGATGATAATGAGAGTTCAACATCTAATCAGATTATTTAGTAGGTCCTATTATTTTTCCGAAATTGACGGTGCCGAATAACTGATAGACTCTTTGGAAAAACTTAAAATATACGTGCGAACCTTATAAAGGGAAGTTTTTTTCTAATTTTTTGTTTGAAGCTTCCTATTTTTTATGACTTGGTTCTACAATTGCTGTTTGTCACCAGCTAGTTCTTTCTCATTAAAATATTTTATCAGACGATTTAAATATTGGAGAAAATCTACAAGTAAATAAGAAACAAATAAAAAAAAATATAGATAGACAAGATGAAAAAGACTCTGGCGTGCTATATATATATATATATATATATATATATGTGTGTGTGTGTTTGTATGTAAATGTTACTGTAATTTAAATATTTTTTTGACTATTTGTGTTGTTTGGTAGATCATCTATCAATCTTTCGGTTGATGAAGATCGGTTTGGCGACATCAAGTTGATAGAACTTTAAATTCGGAATAGTCAATTTTATTACGATTAAATTTAGTTCCGTTTGCCGGAAAGCGTCATTTGGTCCGTTCTCTATCAGTCTTCAAAATAAATCATTATTGTCGTCCCTGTTACTGAAACCAAAATAGTTTAAACGTGCACGTAACTTGTATATATTTCCTCTCTATCTTCAGTCGTAAGCCAAATTATAGGCGTCGTGACCGACCATCATGAATGAATCGGAAGACCATTTTAATCTGTTGTTAGAAGATCACATTTATGAGGTAATCTTGAAAGTCGTAATTGCGGTGATGTGGTCTATGAGGGTGTAATTTACTTTCCCTCGGATCAGCGTTTCTTCCAGGTCGTTCTGCCTTATTACGTAACCGATGAATTTTAGTACTTATCGTATTAAAGTAGATAATAGTGATTTTCTTGACTCTATACGTATGCGGTTTTTCTAGCATTGAAAGACTGGATCTTCTTTTAATGCAGGGTATCTTTAGCATGGTTTTATAGCAGATTATTTCGAATGCTTCAGGTTTCCTGCGCCACATTACTGTTATAATCCAAGAATATTGAATGTAGTAATGTTTGCACCAATATCTTTTTTAGCTAGAGGTTTCTTTGACGATCCTTCCATAATTTTGTAATTTTAATCTTTAGCATGGTTTTATAGCAGATTATTTCGAATGCTTCAGGTTTCCTGCGCGACATTACTGTTATAATCCAAGAATATTGAATGTAGCAATGTTTGCATCAATCTCTTTTTTAGCTAGGGCTTTCTTTGACGATCCTTCCTTAATTTTGTAATTTTATCAATCGTTTTATCGACGTCATCATCCGGCGCCTTGGTCGATTTAATGCGAGAAATAAATTTAAATATGCGCAAATATATATTACAAACGCATTATCTTTTTATTTCGTATAACTAATGTTTCGTTCGTTAGGCATGTCCAAGCAAATTTGTATTTTCAAAAAAAAAAATTTGATAAATTTATTAATATATATTACATTATGTTTATTATTCATCCAAAATGGGTTCGTTACGTTATATAATTTTCTAACTAGAATATTTAAATAATCAATTTCTGCGTAATTTTCATCATTAACTATATTATATATATATATATATATATATATATATATATATATATATATATATATATATATATATATATATATATATATATATATATATATATACCTTTGGACTTTCTCGAAAAGTTTTATTTCTACATATTAGGTTATTAATCCATGTTGATCCGCGTGTTGTAGGACATAGATTATTGTTAGTAAGGTCACCTTAGTGTAAACTCGTCCTGGACGGAGAAACAAAACAAAACCCACTTGTGCGTTCGCTTCGTATTAGAGGAAGGTTATTTGCTATTGGGCTAACATAGCGTCTCGCGGCTGATAGAAAAACGTGGAAGATTAACTTTCAAAAGGTGTTACTTCCATTAAATAGTCATTTTTTATTGCTTTAATAACTCGCTAGTGTAATATATTTCGCAGTCGGATTTTATAAATACCGAATACTTGATCACTCGGCTGAGGCAGTAAACCCTAACAGAAGATTATGCAGTAGGAAACGGTAAGCGACCATATATATATATATATATTTAGTTGTCTGTTTATGCACATATGTCGATAATTAATTTAATAACGTTCGAAGAAATTTTTGTGTTAAATTAATGAATATTATTTAAATGAAAAAAAAACACGTCATAAATCTTGATTTATTTTGTCTGGTAATAGTGAATTCAACGATTCGCTAAATTGTAAAAATAAAAAAGAATATATATTGGAAGGAAGAAAGTTGTTAATTGGTTGAAATAGTTTAAGACTAAAACCGGCTCTGATACCGTAACAGGGGACATAGTTTTTATTTTCTAGTAGATTTTCCGTTGGGGTGCTTAACTGCTTAATAATATCGTAAAATATAACACCGTGATATAGAGAGGAATATTGTCTCTTCAAGCAAAGGATTTAAGAAAGATCAAAATTAAAGTAGTAGTATAATAATAATAATAATAATAATAATAATAATAATAATATGGATTATGTTAGAAGCATAACGAAACGTGTTTAACATTAAGAAGATTATGAAAACGTATAAAATAAAATGTAGGCTGTTTCAGAGGCAACGATGAGTAAAGTATAGAAAGTCATAGGGTACCATGAGACGCATAAAAGTTAAACGCTAACATCTAGAAGATTTTGTCAGGTGGACTTTAATGGCTCCCCGAAGTATGAAGATTTACGATGTAAGTCTAAAACTGTGCTTAAAGTTCAGCTGGTTCCTTTAAATACGCTAGTAATAGCGATCATTTTGCATTTTTAAATAACAGTTTCAGTTCCAAGCAGGAAATTTCTATTACATCAATCGCGACAAAATTGAATCTATTTGTTTCTCATTTCGACGGCGTTTATATATGTATAACTTGGGTACGAGGGTCTGTCTAATAATGCGTATGTATATATATATATATATATATATATATATATATATATATATATATAATATATGTGTGTGTTACAAATGTGTTGTTTACGTTTTACAATAAAAAACGGGAGGATAGTTAATCCATAATTTTTCTCTTTTACACGCACACACTCCATTAACTATTTATCAGTGTTACAACATAATATATAAATAACAATAAAAAACGTAGTGTGCAGCTAATTTAATATATTTGAACAAATTTGTAAATATGAATAAATACGGATTTTAGTTATTTCGTTTTATTTCGTTTCTTTTTAAATTTAAATACAATTATTTCGATTTTGTAATGTCAACGACAACCTGTAATGTATACAGAAGCAGCCAATGAATGATGTTGATGATATATAGATTGTAAATATTATCGAATCCGTCTGAAATGAACGAGATTATAAATTACGAAAATTTAATCTACCAGTTGAACGGATTGCCGCGCGCGTGTGTTTGTTATAACATTTATTTGGGGCCTATCGTATTAACGAAAATTACATTATATATCAACATAATATTATATTTATAATCACTAATATGTGGGAGAAATGAGTGCATATATATATATGCGTGAGTGTGTGTATTATGTGTGTATGTTTATCATGTACATACAGTTAATTAATTTGAAAATAGTGGAATAATATGCTAACAAGTCGAACGATTATATTTTAACAGATTATAGGTTATATAACGTGCAAACCAAGCCAAATACATGAATGGTACTTAACAAAACAATGATGAGTTGCTTTCAAATTATGGTGCCAGAACAACAAAAGTGTCGATTAATAACGCTAGCAAAATTTCGACATAATTTGGTATACGATTTTCATGTAAATTTCATTCACGATTCACCGTAATGGGCTCTGAACAGAAATATTATTTCACTCTCCAAATTTAAACTTCGTTTTTAGTTCTGAAAATATGACAGGAAGAACGGCAAAGAACATGAAAATATGAAAAACTATATGTGCGAATGCGGTACAAAATTCCGAGTAAGCCTGCTCATTGTTACCTTTGCGATATAGGATGGAAGATATGACCAGTATAAATGGAATCTAGGACAGGGAAATTAGGATTGTTAAATATTGCTAAAAAAAAAGGAATAGAAGCTGACTGACACGATAAGAAGAACAAGAACTCAAATTCAGAGGTGATCCGGCTTTTGGAGGTGAATAACCAACATCGAATATTTTAAAATAAAACATATCGCTTGCACTCACCCATCCGTGCACAATACAATAATCCCCTTGAGAAACGTGTAATCGTTAAAACTTCTATTATTATTTTGTATCCATGTAAAATAAAATTTCTGTTTCAAAAAAGTTGCTAAATGGTGTATTTATTATTATTATTATTATTTTTTTTTTTTTAAAAAAAAAAAGTTCGATCATCCTTCAATTTAGTAGCTGTTGAATAACAAACATATCTTATACTCCCTGTCATCAATTCTGGACTTTAACATAATAATGCGTGAAGATAAACTTCGATGTATGTATAAAGAAATACTTAATAACAATAGAAATATTGACAGCTTTGCTGCTGCTGTTTGATGTAAAAAAAAAAACAAATTCGTGATGTTCTTAACTTAGTTGGCCGGACTTTGGCATGATCTTCGAAACGTTAAGACCAGAATAAAAAAAAAAAAAAACTATGATTATCATTACGAACATTATTATTATTACTATTGTTATTATTGTTATTTATATTATTATTATATTATACTGTACAAAAGGGGCTATACGGTTGTTTACAGAATCTAAAGCCAAAAATAAAGTTACAGCTACACATCGGCTATCGTTGAGCATTTACGGTATATTATAGCACGCATCGCTTCTGTTATATTAATAGCGTATAGCACCAGCAGTCGACTTTTAAATATTTTAAGAATTGGAGAATATATATATATATATATATATATATATATATATATATATATATATATATATAATAAATGTATATATTCGCGGAATGCGTGTGTGCATAATATATTTACACACACAATTATCGGAGATTTAGCAAATATTAAAACAAACTGTTCTTTGATTATGTCGACTGAATTTCACACGCTGGATAATATAATAGAAAAGACATGGATAATGTAATTATTTCTGGCGAGATTAATGACTCGTATAATCGCTTCCAAGAAGAAATCGTTCAATCATTTAAACCATTATTTATATATATATATATATATATATATATATATATATACACGAGATAACTTAATTATTTACATTCATGTTTGTTTATGTTATATAGAGAACTTGATTAAGTTTAAATTTCTACAAAGTATATTATGCGTGTTGGTTTACAATGTTGGCTGTTGTACATTCGTAAATGGATGTAGAAATCATTTTATCGTATTTATTCTTGATATTCCGCGGTGATAATGTATACGGGGAACGAAAATCTTATTTTACAATTTTTCTATTTATTATCTTTTTCTTCTAGAAATATTTTGAACATATAGGAATAAGTTTAAAATTAGTTTACCTCGTTCTTTTTCGGGTAATTGGGAAAAACGTCCTATGGTTACTCTCAAATTTTTGGAGTTTATACATTTTTTAATTTTGAAGTTAATAACGATTAAATGTTTACTTTTAAAAAAAGAAAATATTATTTACGTTTCTTTTTACATTTTTAACGAGATTACAAAAATCCAGTATAGGAGACTTTCTTTTATTTTTTCAGGATTTTATTAAGTTTGTAAAGCTACATTTGCCGATGCGTATATTAATTGTATTGTTGGTATCTTTTTTTTCATCATCCACCAACAGATTTCTACTTCTTTATGAGCCGTTGTTAATCCAGTGCAGGATGTAGGCCTCTTCCTTTTGTTTCCATATATTTCTATCTAATGCATTGATCAACCAGTCCTTGTCTATCTTTTTAATATCGTCTTCCCACACCCCTTTCTCTTTTATTCATCGGAGGCCATTTAGTTGATCTGGCCGTCCATCTGTTATCACCTGATCTATCTACGTGTCCTGCCCATCTCCATTTGTTTTTTTAAGATTTCTCGGGCAGCGTCTTTTACTTTAGTTCAGATATTTTTACCATCTCTTGTAAAGTTATTCCCAACATTTACCGCTCAACTGCTGTTTGTGTTTTATTTATTCGTTCAAGCTGTCTTTAGTTATGCTCCATGTTTCCGTGGCGTATCCCATTACTGGCAGGACGCATTGATTAAACACCTTACTTTTTAAACTCATAAGTATTTTCTTTTCTTCAAATATCTTCTTTAATTTACCAAAATCGTCCCATGTTAATTGTATGCGCATTTTTACTTCATTTTTCATATCATTATTAGGCACTATATTATGGCCCAAGTATATAAATGCGTCCACTGTTTCGATTGTTACATTATTTATTTTTATTTCTTCACTCATCTCCGCATATTTATTATACATAACTTCCGTTTTTCCCGCATTTATTTTAAAATCGCTCTTCTCAAATATTTCTCGCTGTTGATTCATCATTTTTCCTATTTCATGATCGTTTGCTTCGAAGAGTACTACGTCATCAGCATTATCGTTCCCTATCCGGATTCTCATATCTTGCCAATTTAAACTTTTCATTATTTATTGAAGAGCGACATTAAGTAGTTTTGGAGAAAGTTAATCCTCCTGTTTGATTCCTTTCTTTAACGATATAGTTTCTGTATACTAATTTGTTTTTATGCTAGCCTTAGCGTTATTATAAATATATTTTATAAGTTGTATGTATGTTTCATTTTCATCATTGCATTATTTCATTCATGCCGTAAACATAAATCTATAGTGTTCGGTGATAAAAAAGTAGATAGACTCACACACACACGTACGTCTTACTTTTTCATCCGATATTTTAAGGTTTTCTAATGAATCTTGATATCGGTTGAACGTTTATTTTTAGGATACTCGAATTGGCGAAAACGTTAATTCAAATTATTGATTAAGTTATTCAAATTAATGTTTTACAGTTTGTTCCATTTACAGAGGTGCAATATACTGCGTTGCCAGTTTAGGCTTAATCACTGCACTCGTTGCATTTACTATACGTTATAATATAAAATAATATACCAATCACTTGTACACTCGTATTTTGGCGGGTTGTGCGCCGGTTTCACTTCTAGTCTTCGAATGTGTACATACATGCACATATAACTGTTATACGAGGTAATATGAATACTATAATTTAGATGTAGAAATGTGAGAATTATCTACATACGATACAGATATATATATATAATATATATATATATATATATATACATTATATACATACATACACTAATTACACGTAGATACACATACGTATATGCATGCAAGTGTGCAGAAATATATTCATACTTTACATATAATTTTATTTCATGCTAAAAAGTTTTATCACTGTTTCGTAAAGTGCCGGTGAAAACCTTTAGTAACTCTGAAGTTTCTCGTGTACTATATCAAAAGTAAATAATTGAAATTGTCGGATAGTGCATTTTCGTCTATTAAGTTAAATTTATTATATACTCTTATGTCATCCGAGACAGGGCATATAAATAGTACTTGATAAACAACATTCACACTTGTCAATCGCGCTCAAATAAAAGCGAAATAATATAAGTTCAAATTTCCCACGGACCGTTAATAATTGTGTAGCATAGAGATCAGGAGTAGTTTCGATTTTGTGTCTATGTAAAACATGGGCGATTAAGCTGGTGCAGACGTGTTGCTCAGTATTGTCTTCTTCACATCTTTTTTACAAATTCTTGAAATGATAGCTTACGGAGGACAGATATATTGAGTTATTTCACAGGAACAATTCAGATTAAATTTTGAAATTATGGTGTTCGTTTCCTCTATTAACTGCTCATTAACGAATTTAAAATACGAGAAAGAGCGAACGAACTAGTTTATGCGGAAATATAATTCGCTGGTCCGTTAATAGAAAATTTAAATATTAAGATCACGTTCGACACCGGAGAAAAAATTATTGCTTAATAATAACTTTGGACGCGAATCGTATCCTGTGACGTATGTAATATACATGCTCCGAAATATCAATAGAAATATATATACGTATGTGTCAACATATGTGAGCGTATTTTAAACACATGAACTAAGAGTCGATTCTGTTATTCCTAGAAAACGAAAAGTGTAATTACTTCATTTCTTGAATAGTAATTTATTAATTTTTAAAAATAACTAGACAACTATTAAAGCGTTCAGTATTATTCATAGTTAATTAACGTCATAGATGAACTTTTACATTTAAACATGATTCCGTTACTAATAGGTCGAATAATAATAATTAATGCTAAATAATGAATACTACCGGAATTGTGACGATCTAACCGATCCTTCTCTATATATGTCGTAAAAAATATTCGCACATCATACACACGTGCATATATATATATATATATATATATATATATATATATATATATATATATATATATATATATATACATTAACGAAGACATTGGGGAAGAAAGAGGACTTCGAAAAGT
The DNA here is from genome assembly GCA_032883995.1 of Coronaproctus castanopsis. NCBI lineage: Eukaryota > Metazoa > Arthropoda > Insecta > Hemiptera > Monophlebidae > Coronaproctus > Coronaproctus castanopsis. The sequence continues at coordinate 102,878,709 of CM065053.1, read as the reverse complement.
GTCTATATTGTAGAATACTTAAATTAAAGTCGATGGACAAAATACGAAATTGTGAACTTCCAAATCTATTTAAAGAAATAGTACAAGAATTTAAACGTTGAAAATTAAAATATTTTGGACACATAATGCGTCACCCGGAACAATATAGTACACTTCACCTTCTTATAGAAGGTAAGATCGCGGGTAACCGTCAGGAAGAAAAAGAATAACGTGGATACAGAATTGGACGCAACGGTCTAACTTATAACGGACATGGCACCATGATGATGATGATGCTATATATATATATATATATATATATATATATATATATATATATATATATATATATATATAATTAGAAAAAATCTTTTCTGTATTTAGAAAGTATTCCATCAATGACTTTTCTAAATAAAATTTCTATTTCATTGCTTTAATTATTTATTATTACTATTATTTTTCTGTGTTGACGTTTAAATGTATGTGTTGAGTGAATGTCTTATTAGTGTGGTTTTTTCCTCTCTGTATGAATGTCAAAAATTAATTAAATCTCGAACGCATAAAAATTATTTAAAATTATTACCGACTACTTGGGACGACCGTAGTTTTTTTTTTGGAACATAGCATTTTTTTTAAAATATATTTGCATAAGAATTACGTTCTGGCACCGGAAATACAAAAATTTTATTGATATGTATTAACACGCATGCAGTAGTAAAAAGCACATTTCCGACATTCGAACGATTAATGCGAACGAGCAGAAAGTTTTTACGTACATTTACATTTCGTGTCAAGAAATATCCAAAATTTAAGGGCGTGTACTGGGGGTTGGGGATCTATATATATATATATATATATATATATATATATATATATATATATATATATATATATATATATATATATGTGTGTATAAGGATTGCTTGTTCAATAAAATAGGATCTATATACCATCTTTACATGCAACAAAACGCATTTACAGGTAAATACTTTAATGCAAGTTATATATTATTTATCACATATATATATATATATATATGTATGTGTGTGTGTGTGTGTTTATGTACGTTTATGTGCGTTTATATTTACGTCTACGTAGAACTAAGTAACACGAGAACAATGAGAACAAGATTATTTTTCCTTATAAATTTACGCGACTTAAATTAATTGAATTAATATATATATATATATATATATATATATATATATATATATATATATATATATATATATATATATATATATATATATATATATATATATATATATATTTATATATATATATATATATATATATATATTTATATATATATATATTTATATATACTGCTCGGCTTCGTCAGAGATTATAATGTGACCGATTTTTGAAATTGGGTTTAAATATTCACGTTCTTTAGCTGACAAATAATTTTTGCCGTTGCCCGATTCTTACCACGAGGAACTATACGTGAGTTGAAGAGTGTTTTTTTATTATTTTTGTATTTCTTATTTATGTATTTTTTGTATGTTAAAGTTATATTTGTAATATATGAAAATTACAATACTTCTGGAAAAATAAAGTTCTTTGTGTCCATTTATTTTCGGGGCAATAAAATATATTGATTCTCTACATAACCAGTTCTAGAAAGTGCTGTATTTGTGACGGCAAAATATGGTTTTATCGAAAATTATAGTCTTTCAAATTGGTATGGTAAACCAGATGTAATCAGCGGTATACGCAGTATCAGAACAATCTCTCTTGCAGCTTACTCGGTTAAAATAATCGCTTCAATAATGTTATTACACATGTTTTTCACTCGCAATCTCGTACCATCAAATAACTTTAGAGGAAGAAGGTTTCGCGGTACCACTTCGAGCTTAAGGCGGAGTTTGTGTGATCGAAGTCTTGCAGGAGTAAGCGAATTTAAAAATTCAGCACCTTCTGTATTAATAACAGAATCAATAAGATTTATACTACTTATCAGTACCTTGAATTTTGTCTAAAATAATGCTATTAATTTCGAAAGCTGATGTTGTATAATTGATCGATTAACATATTCATTAATGAATTAATCGATATTGAAACGATCCTATGTCTTTCTCCATGATACAATCACGTGAAAAAAGTTTTATAACAATTGTTTTTTTTTTGTTTTGTTTTTTTCAAAAAAAAAAGTGTACAAGAAAATAACGCTTTTCTTCGTATAATAATAATGTGTTGTACATATGTATATATAATTCGTTATTAATTTATTTTAAACGAAATATCTTTGTAATTAAGCGCAAGAATAGTATTAGATTTTCTTTCTTAAATTCTTATCGTCAATATAACGATAACGTTCGTTATTATAATTATTATTGCTGATTAGTAGTAGCAGCAGTGTTACAGAAATATGTGTCTGTTGTAATAATAGTGGAGTTATTTCAGTTTATACGACGAGAACCGTATGATAGAAACTCATTTATTAATAAGATGCGATCGTCTAAATTTGGCCAGTGTAATTTATTAAATTTGTTCAGTTCGCTAAAATTTTAGCACGTTAGTTTGCTCAAACTTTCATCGATATACGTTATTGCATATAAATTTTAGCTTCTTCCTTGTACGTTGTGTTAACTTTTCGGTTAAAAAGTTATACATATATATTTATTTTATATATATCGTGATATATATATATATACTCATAAATAAGTACATAAAATTTAAATCGTTTTGGCAAGAAAATCATTTTGTTGGCATAATATTATCGTAAGAGTTTATTATAAGTATTAAGGGAAAAAAGGAATTAATGTAAACAATTTACTTTAGGTGCACACGCCTTTTTGATCGATTATATTTTTGGTAGAAATTTATATTATGAAATTTTTACGATGCACGGCGTGTTACGTGGCAGCAATCGAGATTTCTTCTTGCACCTATTCGGTTTATTACGCATCAATTTTATATCGATGTGTTCGTGTGAATCATCTTTATTTATTCTTTTTTATTCTTTTATTTAATTTAATGTATAACATACGGTTCAAAATCGACTGGATGAGGGCAAGAAAATTGGAAATGGCGTTGTGTATACAACAAAAAATCAATATAAATAAATGCCAAGATCGGATATTATAATGCAGTTTTATTAAACCGGAGTATTTATATGCATGCGAATGCTTAGAGATAAATGATGTTGGGAAAATTGAAATATTCGAAAGAAAAAGGAAAGGAAGATTATAAGAACATTCTCGGCTCAATAAAAGAATAGATGTTCGGAAACAGGTCCGATAAAGAACTATACGAGAAAGTAGAAGAGCTATCTGTCGTTATAAGGAAAAAATGATTGTCATTTTATACGCATATTTAGAGAATGAGTAGTAACAAAACGAATCTTTCAGCATTTTCATAAGTAGAATACTAGCCCGGAGAGGTTTTTGAACACGAAAAAGGATCCCAATGAAATGCAAATAGATAATGCAGCGATTGATAACAGAATAGAATTTAGTAATCAAATTAAAAAATTCGACGGATTTAAATAAACTAAAAATTATAGAAACGGATTAACAAACTATAAAAAAAAGTATATATATATATATATATATATATATATATATATATATATATATATATATATATATATGAAGAAATACTGAGAAGAAAGGAAGAAAACGTTTGTTGTTTCCACGTGGTGGTACACAGATGGCGCCAAATTCGAAGAGAAGATGAATATTCGTTTTTATTCCTCGAACGTAATCGTTTATAAGTTAGTTTATTCGCTTGGTTCTAATTTTCTGTCCGAATATTTCGAATTAAGTTTTAGCTATACCGCACACATCTATTGTTCGATTTCCAAAACTACACGTCTACTTCAATACTGTCTATATTCCGACCGAGTCAAATGCTTTTTCATAATTTACAAACGCAATATAGCCTCTCGAATATTGTACTCTTTGTAGGTTCGTAATAAGATTCTTGCTAATTATTTTCATTTTGCCGGATCTAACGCTAAACTCGATTAAAATTTTATTATTCGGTTTTTGTCAAAATTGGGATTAACGCTGAGATTTTAGCTATATGTCGACGCGATGAAATAGAAGAACTTCAAACGTACCAGATACGTACAGAAGTTTAGAATTTAAATTTTAATCAATATAGCGCTATTTTCGTTTTTCGATTACTTAGAAATATTTTTTCCTATTTGTGGGACGCTTCGTAATTACGCGAACGTCTCATCCTATAATAGAGAATAACAACAATTCGAAAATTTTTATATACGACGTAAAAAAAAACAAAACAAAAAACTTTCTGGTAAAATCTCGAAGGCGTACGAGATTTCAAGGAGAGATAAATTTAGTTTTGCGTCGGTTAACGAACTGGCGACAAATATGCGTACAAGTTACGCAGACAAATTAGAGTGTCCGCGAACGGATGGATAAACTGCTCCGACGGAATTTACAAGTTTTTTTTTGACAGCGGCCAAATCGTTTTACCGCATTACCTACCCTCTCACCATCCACTGGAAACTTAAAAATATAGAAATATTTTTGGTTTTATTTTTATATTTACTACTATAACAAGCGACAGGAAATTATCTTCGTGCTTCCGAGATGTACGTCCTACTAATTACGTGCACTATTAAAAGGTTTCAATTTTAATTTTCGAAACGTTGTAATTTTTGGTCCAAACAAAGTTGTTGTTCTGAACGAAATAAGATGTCGCCATGTTGGCAGACGTCAGAATTACTAAAACATCGATGCTTTCATAAATACATACATACATATATATATATATATATATAATATGTGTGTGTATATATTAAGGATTGGTTGGATATGTAAAATATTTTGTTTTGTTTTTTAAATAAAATAATTTTTTATTTTTATGTCCTTGTCATTTCTAAGGAATTATGAATAAAAATTATGTGGTTATTTGATCGCCGTGCATCTAATATATATTCGGTGTATTTAATAATCTGTTCTTGTAACGAGTGATTATTTTCACTTGTTTAGTGTGTGGTCTTCCAGTTAACCTGCAACTTTCAATCTTAATTACTAAAATTAGTTTTTCAAATTACTGTTCCCGTGATATAACTAAAAAGGAAGAAGACGGCTGTATGTTTTTCTATTCCGATTTTGAACTGAGTTAGATTTTTATTCGCAGGTCATAATATCCGCTTCCAATAGTACATTTCGATACACGTCACCAATTATCTAACTTTCCTTTAGTATGTAAAAGAGCGATACGTACTGCGCATATATATACATATACATATATATAAATTAAACATTAATATATTTATCGACGATACCCGCTTTAAATTATCTATAAAGATGGACATCACAAAAATTCAATAAATATATACTTTCAGTTAGTAAGGTGAGTGTTTAGCGTTAAATGACATTCCACAACAACATGACAAAAGTATTGCACGGAAATAGTATTAAAAATGTATATATGTATATGTATGTGTGTATGTACACGAGGCGCCTACTACATTCTCCAAAACATGTCTTCTATTCATTTCTGTATGTTTGATAATCTGTCGATTTAAGAAGAATTTTTAATCTTTTTAAACAAATTTATTTAACACTGGGTTGTGGTCAAACCTAAGTACGTACAGTTCTTATTTTTCCCTTTCTTTATAGGATGGCTACTGAGGTTGACTAGGCTACAGACTTATTCTCGCCTGACTATTCAGTTAAGGGGCGAACAAATATTTTTATTTTTCTCAAAAACTAAAACGATGGTTTAAGAGAACATGGTCTGTCTTTGCATGTTGGATGCTTGTTAGGAGTCATTTTATTCCACTCGTTATATGTATATAGGAGTCTTTCAGAACTTCCGTCCGAACTGTTTTATCAATATCTACCTTTAAATATATATATATATATATTTATATATATGTGTGTGTGTGTGTGTGTATGTATAAATTGCCGAATAACTGTTTATTAAGAATGGACACCCGGTACAAATCAACTTCGAATGATAATAAAACACAAATAACTACAATAATAAAAATAAGATTATAGTTGTCCTCCGGATGGTATTACACGATTTCGTTATAATCATAATAATCTTTAACCTTTCGAAATAAAAGGTAGAATGGCAGTTTATTGATCTAATTTCGAGTCGAATAATCGACCTTAAACAATAACAAGTTGCGAGGGTCATTAAGACTTTTCCTTTTTCTTTATGGAGCTCCACGATATCTTCGGTTGCGCATCCGGCAAACATAATAATGGGGCTTCGGTGTATATATATGTATATATATATATATATATATAGTGTCGTGTTAAATTTACATAATTATTTCTTGACGCTAGGTCGTCTAGTTTTTTGGAATTGGGATTTGGAAATTCATTTAAACGTACCAGAGTTGAATACGAAATTTTCTCTCTACATTCCAAAATGAAAACTACTGGCTGACTAGGATGATGAAATGAAATAAAAAATAAAAAATCCGAGAGGGACGGAATAGACTTTTTAAAAAAAAAAATAACAACGGGCTTAAACGACATTGTAAAGTATCAAAAAAACGGTTGTGAATGTAACCAGCAACACTATAGGGGATTTTAGTGTCCTATTGTTATTCACAGGACACTCTATTGCTGTTGCTGCTCTGTTTGCTTAGAATGGTGGACAATGAGAATAGGTTTCAACGCGTCTTGAAGTACGTGCACCAACAGTCTATAATAAAATTAAAAAGGACATTTTATTTTAGTTTGCTTTTTTTCTTTGAATTAAAAATTAATGGAGATGCATTGTTCAGCGTAGAATTATAATTTACTGGTCTTTCGATGCTCACAGGATTCCATGCCTCCGGAGTGAAAGTTTCATATATATATATATATATATAATATATATATATATGTATAAATTTTATAGTATAATGATTATTCTTTGTCATTATTGTTCTTTATAGTATTTATTTTCAAAGTTAATATAGAAAGATCTTAGTTATAAGTTATACTAAATAAAGCTAATTCATTCATTCACACATACATACATATATATAACCTAATAATATATGCATCCCTGTATAATATGTATTGTATGCGGACCTGTAGTACGTAACAATTTACCGTAGGTCATGTGTGCACGCTGATAGATTAATCTTTAAGAATAACATATGGCCGTTAAATCCGTACGTTATTATGGAGTACACTTTTAATTCTTTCAGTCGGAATCAGATTTAGATATAAAATTATAAATTTTAGTATGTACGAATTAATTGAAAAAAAGTATTTCGATAGGTTACTTTAAATTATCCTATATAATTTTTTTTAACGCGTTATATATATATATATATATATATATATATAAAAATATTTTTATATTTAAAATATCGTTGTATGTTGACTAAATGTCCTATATGATAGAAATTGCATTTTTTTAGCATTAAAAGTTCGTGTATCCCATAGGGAACGTTATAATTGAAATGGTCTAATGCTAATTTCAATCGATTTTACTGGAGATACTTGGAGGATAAAAATATATTAGCGAATAATTATTATCGTTATTTTGGATAAATAATTGTGATACCTTTTTTTTTAGCGTTAATTGCGATATTAATTTAATCGAATATTTCAGACTATATAGACTATCACAATCCAAGCAATATATGTGTGAAAGTAGTAGATGTTAATGATGTAACATTTAAACAGTTCAGTTAATTCCGATGTATGAGATTTTGCTGACTAATTTTGATTTCTGCCGTCTCGTCGCGTTTGTAACGTGTTTTTTTTATTTATTCTTTTTTAGAAGCTATTTCATTAATTTGGATACCAACCGCGTTGTAATTCTCTTTTACTCACAGTTAGCTTTAGACTATTTAGTCGACGATGTGACAAAACTAACAGGTTAAGCAATTAATTCACGACTACTGCATTATTTCGACTGACCTAGAGCTCTTCCCCTGCTATCGCAGAATTACTCAGAGGATACCGCGAAAATCCAAAGGGGCCGTGGTGTACTATTGCGAAAGAATTAAACAGATAGAAATTAGCTGAAGTTTCTCACCACCGAAATGCAGGAAGTTTTAAACAGCTTCGTGTAACTCGCTTCGGTAGTTTAAATGAAGAGCTAGAACTCTCTCTTAAATTGTTTCAATAGATAAAAGATACGAGTCTATAATTAGGTGTACGCTAGACTCTCGGTGGTCTATAGATTCGATATACAAAGGTGGAGTAGCTTTGTTCGGAAGAAAATTGTTTATCGAGTATTCTAGTTGTCTTCTCACACCGTGTAATTTCTTTATATATTACAGGACCGCGATGCCAATTTGGCTTAGTCACGGTATTCGTGGAGTACAATCTTAATTTAGATTATATTATTTCCAATACGCTTTTTCATAGTACGATTAATTAACGAACCACCTACAGTTAGATAATTTCAAACCGTTTCCATTTATAATTAATTTATTATCAAATACTATAACCATTTAGCTTGTATTTTAAAGGCGCATCGATGGTATAAGGGAATTCAAACAAGAAATGACAAACTGTATCGGGAACGTCTAGTGCCCAGAATTCACAAATATTTGGGATGTATATACCGTATATTAAAATATATATATATATGTAGACATATTTATGTATGTGTTTGTGGACATTGTAGTTGTTTGAGAGTACTTAATTTTATTTTTTATTCGACTATATACAAAATTTTACGTTCTCGCTTCATACTTGAAAAAACAACGTAAATTAGGCCTAAAAAAGTAAGGTTGTTAGCACACGACTTTTTTTCGTCAGTATCTGACGTAATGAGACCAGTTTTGTTTACTTAAAGATATCGAAAATGAGTGCGCTCTATCTTAACGTAAAGGATATTAACGGGTGATTCTTTTGTAATATATCGTTTTCGGAATTATTCCTCCCTCAATTTTCGTCGTTGCTAGCCGCAATATCTTTTCGTTCGAAATTCAGTTTTTTTTTTTTTTTTTTTTTTTAAAGGTGAGGAGGCAAAATTTATTTTATCTTTTCGGATTTTTAATTGGTGCGATGTTATAAAGAATTTAAAGATAGAAAAAAGCCACGATAAAACAAAAAAATCAACTTAATGCCGGGTTTGTAATATTTACTTGTGTCACTATTCTTTCTTTTGAGTCTATCTTTTTTATATACGCACGTGTGCGTGTGTATGTGAATTCCGCTTTGATGTAATTCTTGGATACGTTATAGGTTGAGCAATATTTTTCAATATTGTTCAGATACCATATTAATACGCTGGTAATTATTTTTCGACATACAAAAAAAAATTAAAAAAGGAGCGGGGAAAATTGTTTACTTAAACAGGATTATTATCGGCTCAATTAAATATTAAGCCCACACTCAATTAAACTCTAATAATAGTAACGAGCATCGTGTGGAAACGAACGGTCGCCATACGCACACCACTTAATAATATTCTTTAACCGCGTAAACAATACAACAGGGTTTCCTAAAATTGGTCGAAGTATACCTGCCGATTTTATTGCCCTCCATCTCTTTTTTAGTTTCGTTTCGAAAAACGAATTGTACGTACCTGTAATATATATATATATAATATATGAATGACCCGATAATGTAACTATATGCCCCAGCTACGCGAATTATTATTTTTTAACCCATTTAGGCATTATCAATTTTTTACAAAAAATTATTGAATTAATTTTTGGCAAATTAACGGATTAGTTGAAAATATAAAGTAATGTGATTTCATGTATAATGTCGCTTTTTAAACGATTATATAAATATCTATAGAGTTAAAACATTTAATAACCAAATGTACCTTATTACTAAAATATATCGGTTAAAAGCTTGCGTCCCGTATAGAGGACATTACGACTGTACAGGTTAAATACAAGCAAAGGAACCTTAAATATTTTTATTTCGTAATACTCGCGAGTATATGTTATTATTCCATCTCCATCGTTAACGAATTGTCCGGTTTGTCGTGAGAAGAAATCCATTCGAATATATATATATATATATATATATATATATATATATATATATATATATATATATATATATATTGTGCGCGTGTGTGTGTGTGTAAAATTACAAAACACTAAAAATCGAATAATATACCAATTAGAAAACAGATCGGCTAAATTTCACAACGTAATGAGAAAAAATAATATTTGTATATTTTTGCCCGGTCAAACATAAGATTTCAATTTTGCCGCGTAATTTTAATTCGAACTAAAAATAGTCGTTATGACTTAATTTCGCTGAAAAAAAAAACTAAATGAAAAACAATACAAAAGAAGAAAAAACCAAACTCAAGGAAAGTCATGCTAAAAACGAACGATGTCACGCGAATTAAATCAAAATGAAAATAAATAAACATAATATATTCGATCCACCAGATATCAGGAGGGATGCGTCAGCAAAGAAAGAGAAGTGGAAAACATCTCATGACAATCGTCACCCACTTTATGGCTACTAGATGACTAAAATCTAGATGTAGCTTTATGGGGATAGCCGAGGAACCAAAAAATCCAGACTGGATTAAGAATCTTAATATACTTTGGCAGAGATTTGAATTACAACTTGTGTAAAACTTTAAATCGCATTCGAAGTGGAACGGCGCGTACAAAATTCAACCTACATAAGTGGGGCATGACCCAAGATGGTCAATGTGAACGTGGTGAAATTCAGGATAGTGAACATGTGGTTAACTGTAGCATAATTGGGAAGTTTGATTGTGACAAACTAAATGAACATATTGATGAAGAAACATTAATTTTTTTGAAATACTGGACGAAGAGAGGACTATAATAACTGACAATAGTAGTAATTATATATATATATATATATATATATATATATATATATATATATATATATATATATAAATCCTATATCAGTTGACTGCTGGACCTACGTTCTCCTCAGTCTCTTCCCTTACTATGCTAATAATATTCTACGATGTATTTCTGTCTACATCATTTTTTTTTTTTTTTTTCGGTTATAATATTTTGTCCCAGATGTACGTACTTTGTTGACGGTTCCTACTACTGTATTATTTATTTCCATTCGCCTATTTTCTCGAGTCATTACTTTAGTCTTAGGTGAGTTTATTCTTGGTCCTATTTTATTTAAATGTTAGCATCATTTTAAGTTCTTTTAGTGCTACATCATCTACAAATGTTAGATGATTTAAACATTCTCCATTAATTCTTAGTCCTTGTTAAAAGCTGTTGAAAAATCGGTTAACAATAAGCGTTGTTTTCCGATTCAATAGATGAAGCGTCGATATGGAGTATATTTCCTATCTTTTTATTATGAATTGCCACCAGATCATCTGGCTGGAAAGCTGTCTTGAGATTTATTATTAACATCAAAATTTGATATTGTTGAACAAACTCAAAATGATATTCTAAACTACCTTTACGTATACAAGAAGTAATAGCGAATAGAAGGCTAAAATTCTTGACACGCGTTGCAAATCCGCGTAAACGTTGACGGAATCGGTAATTACGATTGAGAGAAATATAAAACTTATAAAACATGTTTTACTCGTGCAGCGTTGAAATCTATTCGCGTTAATTTCGGTATTATGTTTCGACGATGTTTCTTCTACTTTAAATTATGTACACGAGGTGTTTTTATCGTCTAAACGTAATTTATTTTTATTATCTTTTATTTCGTTGTGAAATTCTTCCTGCGAATAGGTCATCTTGTTTTCTAAATTTAGCGTAGATATAAAATCGAGAATCATTTTTGAGAAATTTATTCTTATTTTTTTCGAAACTTAAAACTTCATTTTTTATTAAACTGTTTTTTATCGTCTCAACAACAATTTGGATGAAAACATACTTGTAATGTAAATAAATAATTGAAAATGGCCCGTGCGGAAAGTAAGATTTTTGAATTTGTTAAGTATCGACCCGAGTTATACGTTCGTAAAATTTTGAACATTTTTCTGGATACTTATATTTAAATGTACGTTGAAAATTTCAATTCGATCGCATTAACCGTTCGAACATTATAACAAGCTTAGAAATTTGCTTTTTACCGCATATGGCTTGGTAAATATAACTAAAATTTTATACCTCGTTCTTTTGAGCTTTTTTGAGTACTTTTTCATTTTTAATTTTTGGATCCATGATATTTTCAGCATTCTGCGAATCAGTCACATTTCACATGGTTCTAGGCATTTTATTTATTTTGCTGTGTATATGTGTATGTAGTTGCTTCGGCTGCATATAGGAGATCAGAATGAATATATCATTGTATAAATCTCATTCTAATGTTTAAACTCAGTACGTTATCTGTTAAAAAGTTCTTCATTTTCAGGAAAGCTGTCTTCAAGCACATCTTCTTTCAACATCAATTTTTGTATTGAGTTTTTCTGTTAAGTGGCTCCAGATATTTTAATTCCCTTACTCATTTTATTTCCTTCTTATCCGCCCAAGTTGCGGTGTTATGATCTTTCCTGCTACTTTTTGTTTTTTGAACATTTATTTTAAGATTGTATTTTTTTCTAGTCACGTTAATGTGTTTCTATTAGAGATTGCAATATCTTGGGTACCGTTTTTTTTTTCCCCCTAAATCTATGAATGAATTATTTTAATAAAAAAAGATCGAAAAATTCCAAAATTCATTTCCAAAAAATATCGAAAGTGCTCCTGATATTTTTCAAAACTGGCATTCCTGGTTATAACATGTGAAATTTATGAAACGAAATTCTACAAAATTGAAATAGTTGTAATTATGTATGTAATGGTTTTTAAGTATGTGATTCGTATCTAAATATATCCCCCTCCACCCATGGAGCAATGCTCTCGATGACATGTATGTATGTATATATATATGTGTGTATATGTATATAGTTGCGTTTAACGGTATTATAAGAAAAAAATAAAACATAAATTTAGGAATTCGCGATAATCATCGTAATTCCTTAATCTTTTTTAGAATGTTGGACAGCTAATTTTAAATGTCAGAATTCTATGTATAGCCGTATGTCCTGTTGCTTGCACATTCTGTTATATTTGTTTGATATATTTCTCGCGACGATGCCTTCGATTGTTTCTGTTAGATATTCATTATGTCTGGAAATATGACCCATCCATTTGATCCCTTTAATTTACCTTAAAGCTTCTAATTTGATGAATTCTCGATGTATAGAAGAAGAAAAGAAAAATTAATTACTTCACAGTCAATAAAAAGCAATCAAATACTTTCAGAAATTGCCGATAACTGATCGCGTAGAACGCTTCAATTTTCTAAACAAATTTATGACATTCTTAAAAATAATCTAGTTACCTAATAAGCTATATATGTATGTACGCAAAATATTTTATATGTATATTCTACGTAATATTGCGAGTAAACTAAATATTTACTTTATAAATTTTTTCCTGTTACATTGTGATATTTATATTTTATCGGTGGTAGTACATAATTACATATTTTTCCGTAGATTAATTTTTAATAATATCGGTTATCGGCAACCTTTTATTACGAAAAATGATAATTTTGTTAATAATAAAAGACCATGTAGTAATGCGGATGAAAACGCTAAAAAAAAATCCTGGTTAATTTCGTTTTTAAATTAATTTTATCGAATACGTTAATTTGTGACGATTTTCGGTTACTTAGAAACTATTATATTCGTCCTCGTTGATAGATAAAAGAGATTTTAACTGTTAAAAATGTTTCTTAGTACATATAAGAGGAGATTATAAAAATAAGACGGTATAGGTCCGGGTTTTTTCCTATATTAACGTTAATGTCTCCAGCAATTCTAGGGAGATGTCTTTCACTCGAATGAGCACATGGGTGATGTCAACCGTTGGGAAGTTGATTATTACAGGAAACAGATGGGGCGACACTATAGACCTTCTTTCCGGCAAAGTTAATATCTGTCGTACGGAGAAGAATGTTAGATACCTTAACCCACTACGACGATGACATTTCTTTTTCTTCTGTTCGGAATTTTCTTAATTTTGTAACGATAAACGTAAGGAAAATAAAACATCTGGAATTCTTCTCTACCCCCAGGGAGGGAGTAATCCGGAATAGTCGCGAAATCTGTTCGTCTTTAAGTAGAAATTCGTGAAATGTTGCGAAGCAAGACGGAAACGATCGAAAAACAAAACGTTTTTCTGTTATTTCACATTTCAATAATTTGATTATTTTCGTAATAGTACAATAGCCAGTTTCCTGCGATGGGTGAAATTCATAAGAGAATATAATTAATTAATAGTAATTTTAATAAAATCAAAAAAAAAAACTCCATTTAATTAAATAAATATCAGTGAATATGCGCCATTTCGGTAAATCCTCCTACTATCAACCGCAAATAGAACTAAACAATTTTTAATTTTAGCCGAAAATTATATACTTATTTTAGAATTCGTAATAAAATTATATATGCTTAAATAAACGTTTGTACTAACACTGGAGAGAAGACGGTCGACTAAACATACAGTCATTAACTGTGTCTCTAGTGTATGTCTGACAGCAAAGATGATTATCGATTCGTTGTTTGAACAATGATGGCACGTTGAAGAGGGTAACAAACTATGTCTGTATAGGTACAGTGGCAGCACACATTCAAGTAATTATAACGATTGTATTGTTTTCATTTATAAACGTAAATAATGCATTATGTACTGCATCCCAAATATCTTGCAGTATCTTTATACCGCAGTTTGAAATATAACAATGTAATAACTCGAAAATGAAAATTATAACGCGTAATAATATTTTACACAAGCTAGTGTTTCAAAGTTGGGTGCGAAACCAAAGGTACTTCGATCATCGGCCTTACCACTGTGTTTCTCTGCAGGAGAATATGCATGTGCAAGCTGGAGACGGTCAGTTCATGCCAAAAAAATGGATATAGCATTAAACGATACATGTAGAATAATAACTGGAACAAAGATAAGGTATATCTAGCTTGTGGCATCGCCCCACCACACATAAGAAGAGACGTTGCTATGGAAATAGAAACATTAAAAGCAACGAACAATTCGCGTCACCCATTGTATGCTTGTGAACCTCCGTCTCGAACACTAAAATCGCGGAGAGACTTCCTGAACAGCGTAACAGCTATTGGTGGTAAGCTGGAGAACGTTTGGCTGTCAAAGTGGAAGGAATCGATTACAACTGGCATAGAATCATCGGAAGATATAAAAATAGAACAGAAATTAAACGGGCGCCAATGAAAAAATTGCTGAACAGACTGCGAACTGGATGCAGTAATACTAGGAGAAACTTGGTAAAGTAGGGCCTGGCAAATAGTAGTCTTTGCGAGTGTGGCCAAGAACAAGATCAAAATCATCCATTTCAATGCGCAAGAATAAAAACTAACCTACGGAGTTAGATCTATGGACTGATAAAATTAATGGAAAGATTGTGACACTTATCGATTATTAGAAGGGAAAAATATAAAATTGCGTCATGGACAAGAAGAAGAAGGCTGAATTATTTAATTTAAATAAACTTTGAATGATGTACTATTTAAAATTTATTTTATTTGATACATTGTTATATTTGCGTATGTGTTAAAATATATATTTACATAAAGAAATGTGATCATTTTTTAAGAAAACTAGAATAAAAATTATGGCTTAATAAGTACAATATACACAAATTATAATTTTATATTTTCCGCGTTTTCATTAATTTTACGTAATCTTTACTACAAACGTTACCGCTTTAATTAATTTTTAGTATTTTTCTCCGGATTTAACCGTCAACTTCCTTTTCCTCAGTCGCCAGCACCAGCAATAGAACTAGAACTAAATCTGTCATTACGATCAACCAACTCTCGCCTTTCATGCGCAATCTTGTGCTTACCATTGATCGTATTCTCTCCATTTTTCATGTGCTCTATATAGAACTATTCTAACAAGGTTTTACGCACTGTCTATTCAATTTTCTACATATTCACACACACACACACACACACACACATATATCCTTATATAATACCCACAGTTCGTACATCTTCGCAAAAGTTTTATAATAAAATTAAAACTATAACGATTAATTATCCTATAAAAATTCTTAATTAATATTTCTTATTGTGCGTTCCATTCCTTCCTATTTTCTTAATATGTCCGAAAAATTTCAGCACTCCCATTGCGAAAATTGTTGATAACCTTTGCGTGACACCGATTCCTTGTAATACCAATTCATTTGTACGTTTCGTTGTCCATGGAATTCTAAGGAGTTATGTCCAGCACCATATTTCAAAACTGTCGATATTTTGTAATATAGCGAATAGAAAACAAGCGGTTTGGACAAGTTTAACTTTAACATTTTTCGTAATAAAGTTGTCCTTCGAAATCTTGTTCATTTTTATCATAGCACTTCGAATAACTTCGATTCTACGTTTTAATTCACCTTGGGAGCTCCCTTTATTCTTGAGTGGTAATCCTTAGTATATAAAACTTTCCACAGTTTCATAGCAAATGAGTACCTTTTCAATTTCCTCGATCGATTATAATTATATATATAAGTTTTGAGTATAACTGAATTAGCGACTAATCTGTTTTTTTTTTTTAATCGACTAATTGGTTTTTCCAAAATAACCAAATAAATCAGTAATTTTCTGAAAATATTTATTTTTTAATTTGTTTATTAATTTGAGCAGTTAATTAAATATTTTTCTTTCTTAACATACGATGTTTAGATATATTTATAAATACTGTAAAGATGTTATTTTGTCCATATAAGTAAATTTAATGTTTGATTTAACTTGTACATCATATGCTAAGAACTGTATGATTTGCTATAGGCTTAAAAATCGACTACTTCTAAACCGGATGAAGTAAATCAGTTGCATTTTGATTAATATCTGTTAGTAGGTTCTATTATTTGGTTATTTTCATTTCGACGCAAATATTCTATTGCGTGTTACGTTTATTTCGGATTTAATAATAAGAGTTTAACATTAATTAACTGTAACCTGATTTAAATAATTTAATAATACGGAAGGCAGAGAGCCGATTGAAAAGTAGTCGGACGGATATCGATTTAGTAGGCGTTACTAAACCCGACTGAAGATTAGTCGGATTTTGAAAACGACGATTCGTAGTTATATTTTTACTAAAATAAATTATTACTTTTGTAAAACAGCGATTATATATACTCATTTTGTATTGAAATATATTCAATTTATTGGTGAAGTTCGAAAATCTGTATGATTATGTGATTTGGTTCGCAAAGTTCATACAGTTCTAGATTATATTAACGCACAAATAAAAAAAAAAAAAAAAACAAGAATAACTAGTCCGTGTTACCAATTAATCGGTTATATGAAGTAATCAGTTATGCACATCACTAATATATATATATATATATATATATATATACACCAACACTGCATTATTCGTTGCCGAACACCGTGACTAGCCCATTTTGTGCGTTATTTTTATGTATAAAATAGGCTAGCATTCAAGGGCACAGATTGCGCATATAATGTTATACGGAGTGTATATATATATATATATATATATATATATATATATATAAATTTTAATCTATATTGTTATAATGTCATTAAAGACATTGTCATTGAATGAAATTTTTATTGAATTCTTTTTTATATTTTTATACTTTATTTTATATACTCGTACTTATTGTGTACTTTATGTTTCAGCTGCCTTATCATTAAAATGAAGTCGAGACCTAGGATCGAAATGAACATGTCGATTGGTGCCATATTTTTCCTGTTCACGATATTAGTAAATGCGAAAACGACAGCGAACGATTCATTTGTATTGCATAGTAATGAGATGATTTTAAAAGGTAAATTTTGTCATTTATTCGACTTTTTTCGCTACAAATATGAAACTATTCTGAAAATTTATTTCATAATATTATTATTATTATTATTATTCGCGAAATAATTCGTCGACGCATTTATCCTAGTAATAGATTTCGAAAATTGAAGAACTGTTGATTTTTTGTTTTAAATTTATATCGAGAACTAGCGTTAAATTTTTTACTGATTTTCATGATTAGCCTCGTTCATGGTACTCAAATAGCTTTCAGTTTCGTTTTTTAGACATCAATATTATTCTGATAGTAGTAGTAGTGGTATGCGGAAAGATTTAATAGAAATCAGCAAGTGGGCGCACGACAATAACCTTATAATGAACACGCGGAAAATAAAATGTATGTACCTTAAAACTATAATGGATACCGAAAAATATAAACCTATACTATAGATGCATTCAAGTATTGTGCTCACTACACGAATCAGGACAGTAAGTGTCCTGATAGAAATTGTGAAAGGATAGAAATGGTAAGGTAATAAGTATTCGGAGGTATAGACATGAAATAAGCATACGATTTATGTAGAAAGAAAAATACGCGCAACATGACCGTTGATGTATATGTTAAAAAAAATATAATCAGTCAAAATACCTTAAAAATTGTTTATTTCGCGCTGATAGATTCGAGAATTAAGATACGGTGTACAGGATTGAGGTTAGGCAAGAAATCGTATACAAATCAATATCGAACGATTTCAGAAGAAAATATTGTTTTACGCTATATGAACTTTTTAAGGAAGGAAATGTGCTGGATATAAAGGACTTGTGCTTAATGATGGACTATCTTAAAAAAAAAACCGGATAGTAATTAGTATTAAGCTAAGGAAGACAGTAAAGTATAACCTAAGAAATACGCTCAAGTATCAAATACAAATATCTAGAACCAAGTATGGAAACCAGACAGATACATACATATTAACTTGAATGCTTAACGTGTTACCAGAAGAAATCATCAATGATGGGGTGTAGATTAAAAAGAGAATTCAAAAAAGTGTCTGCAGAATAAGTGAAATACCGGAACAATACTGAAACAAGGAAATTTAGCAGAAAGTTAACGGGATTTTAACATAATTTAAAAATAATAATAATAATGATGTTAAAAAAATAGAAAAATACAATACGAGTGCCACAGGGGCTACTGCAGAATGAAGGGAAAAACAATAAGATGTAAGTTTGTGTGTGCATGAGAGTGTAAATGAGAATAATATAAGAAAGCATTGAGGAAACACATGAATGTGAAAATGAGTTGTAAAGAAATGTGTGTGTTGAATAATTGAGAATATGTATGTTAAAGTTAAAAAAATGTTCTATATAAATAAAAATACTATTGTAAAGAAATCTTGACGGAATAGAAAATTGATAAATGTTTCTTGCAATGAATTTTTTTCTGGAAGAAATATATGGGCGCGTATGTACTTCTTTTCTTTTTGTATACGTAATTGTACTATAATTATAATTGTACTATGTACATTGTATATTTTTATCACACACACACACATATATATATATATATATATATATATATATAGAGCAATGCTTCCATTTTATTTAACATTATGAAACAGTAAACTGTAAAAAGCAAAATAAGAGTTATTTCATAATTTTTATATTTTTTAATTTTTCAAAATCGATTTTACTTTTTAGTTAAAATCGAGTAGAAGTTAATTCATTTAAGAAACGTTATATATATATATATATATATATATATATATATATATATATATATATCATCATCATCATCATCATCATGTAGTGATCAGCCCTAAGACTGGTTTGCTAATTTCTTCCACAACTAACGGTTTTCTGTTTTTCTCTTCATATCCGTATATCATGTGCTACCAATGTCTTCCGTTATTTGCTGTATATTGATTTATTGGTCTTCCCTTTCCGCATTTCCCATTCATCCGTCCTTCTAGAATTATCTTTAATAGGCTTTCATGTCTTAAAATGTGACGGATCATATTAGTTCTCCGTTTTATTATTTTTTTCAATAATATTCTTCCTTCGCCAATTTTTTTTAACACCTCTTCATTTGTTAATTTATCGTTCCATCTTATTTTCAGCATTCTCCTGTAGCACCATATTTCGAAGGCTTCTAGGTTATTTTCTCTGCCTTACCAATCATCCATGTTTCACATCCGTAAAACGCTGCATTCCAAACAAATAGGGTTAAACATTTTGTTCTCAAATTTGTACTTATAGCCTTGTTGGTTAAAATATTTTTCCGATCTTGATCCGTTTTTTAATGTCCTTGCTACACCTGCCACCTCTGGTGATTTTACTACACAAGTAATGAAATTCGTTCACTTCTTGCATTTTAACACCTTCAATATCTGCACTTATTTTCTTTCGACTGTTATTTTTATCGCATATCATAATTTTTGTTTTATTTTTATTTATTTGCATTCCATATTTCTTAAATACATCTTCCATTACTTTTAATGTTTCCTTCAATTGATTTTGATTTTTTGCTAGAACAGCTATATCATCGGCAAATTGTAATGTGCTTATTATTTCACCTTGTATTTTTACACAATTTTCCGTTGCTTTTTCTTTAATTTCTTTCATGATTTCTTCTATATACAGGTTGAATAATATCGGTGATAAAGCACAGCCCTGTCTGTTCACATTGCCAATCTGTATCATTACTTTCTGATTTTCGTATAATTTATATATTAATTTAATATCCTTCTTGTTTATTTCCGTTTTCGTTTTCTGTAATATTGCAAACAATGTGTTCCAATTGACATTATCAAAGGCTTTTTGTATATCTATGAATGCAATATAAAATGAATTTCCGATTCTAAGTCTTTGTTCGATGAACAGTCTTAGTGCCAAAATTACTTCGCGAGTACCTACACGTCTCCTAAATCCGAACTGAGCATCTCCCAATACAGTTTCTACTTTATTTACTATTCCGGTATACAATATTCTTACCAATATCTTTGATGCATGACTTATTAAATTTAGTGTTCTAAAATCTTCACATTTATCTGAGTTCGTTCTTTTTGGTATTCCAATTATTTTTCCTGTTATAAAATCCATCGGTATTGTCTCATTCTTATATATCTTTCTTATCAACTCGTATAGAAAATTATTTGCCTGTATTCCTCCTGCTTTTATTAGCTCAATCGGAAAATTATCAATACCTGTTGACTTATTATTCCTTATTTCTTTTAGAGCTTTATCGTATTCGCTTCTTAGTATTTCATTTTCTTCATCTTGACTCACATTGTTATATTTTAGCTGCACAAGTTCTTCATTTGAATTATATAACTCTTCCAAATATTCTTTCCACCTTCGAGCTTTTTCATGATCCTCTATTAATAACTGACCGTTTATATCTCTAATAGTTGTTGATTTATATCTGGATTTATACATATTTTGTTTTAATAATTTATAACCCATATCAATTCTTCCTTCATTGAATTCTTTTTCTATTTCATAACATTTTCTATTTAACCAATCTTCTTTCGCTAGCTTACACAATCGGTTTATTTCATTTCTTATCGCATTATACTTTATTTTATCCCCTTGCGATTTACTATTTTTGTATTTCCGTCTTTCATCAATTTTTTGTATTATTTCTTCAGAAATCCAGGGCTTCCTTGCTGTTTTTCTATCTTTTCAAAGCTTATTTTCTGCGGTTCTCAATATTTCCATTTTAAAAGCAGTCCAGTTGTCTTCAATATCTTCATTTCTTATTGGTATCAACGATTTATTCAATTGTTCTTCAAATTCTCTATCGATAGTTGGATTTTTTAACTTATGCAGATTTAGTTGCACATTTCCTTTTTTTCTCAACGTTTTCCATTTCAATTTACACTTCATCATTACCAAATTGTGATCAGAATCCACGTCAGCTCCAGGATAAGCTCTGCAATCTTTAACCTGATTTTTAAATCTTTGTTTAATTATTATATAATCTAACTGATATCTTCCAAAGTGAATCTTCTTCTTCTTCTATGGTGTTCAAAGCAAGTCTTTGTTATACTTGTAGATGAAGGTTGAGGACGTACGAGCTTAGTAAATCGTGAGATAAGGTAATAAGTAGACAGGAATATAATTGTCCGAAACTGATATCAAAAGGGGATGATAAAAAACATTTTACGAAATATTAAATATACAAAATGTATTAAATATAACGGGCCTAATATCTAGATCTATATATTGAAATTTCTGTATAATATCTTCTTACAATTAAGTTGTTTTACTAGGCCTTATTATGAAAGTAGACAATCTTGTCAAGCTTAAAAAAATCGTTACGTAAACACTAATGTTTAATCGGGGAAGGTGAATTTACTAATCGTTTATTTATAATAATAGTCCAACTTTTATTCCGTACGAAATATATTATTATTATAAAATATTTAACCAACCGTATGGAGAATAATGATAATAATTTTAAAGAAATTCGATTTAAGGTAAGATGGCGCCGCTTATTTAAATGACTGTAAATAACACGTGCGCATTACGCACTTCTTAGAATTAGTATTACACACGCGAGGTCACATGAGAGACGACTTTTTATTCGCTATTTTCGGAAATGAACTTTATAAAAAAAATAATTAAACAATTTGACTGTCTGGATTTATCCATTTATTTCTACAACGGCTTCTGAATATTATGTGTAGTTTTACATTATTATTATTATTATTATTATGATTTAAAATATTAGACAGCTGATTTTAAGCGCCAAAATAATATCTGAAAATAAAACATGTGAAACAACTTATCCGGAGAATGGATAACAGACGAAATAAAAAAATTTACTAAAAAAAAAAAATTAATTCAGTTCATCTGTCAAGTGCTTCGCACGTGTTTTAGTAAAATATTCCGTTGTTAAACGCATAAATACACAAACAAAAATGAAGACACGTATAAACTGTATTCAAAAAGTAAATAGCCGTCTGTATTGTATATGGGATAGGGAAAATTTTCCTGTTTTACAAAGTTAACCCCACTTTTCAAATTTCTATCGATGATATTAATCATTTTATATTTGATGTGTCTCATCTTCTTTTCTTTGCGCAAAACATACAAAATTGATCTTTTACTCGATCCTTTTATTCTTGACACGATCACATAGTTTTCCTACAGTACGCGAAGGAAACGATGTCACATACATAAATTTACTATTTATAACGCTTAATTTCTTGTAATATCCTCATTCATCTGTCAAACAACACGTTGAATACTTAAGCAGAGTGATTTAGTTGGGGAGAGTTCTAGATTCCGCAAGATCCACATTTCGATAAAAATGACTAGAGGTAAAAAATTTTCTCTGCAGAAAACAATATTTTTCGAATAAATTAAAATTTTGAAAACCTAGATCTTACTGTAACGTTGTAGAGATATGAATGTAGATATTTATGCATGCGTTATTGATTACCACAAAGCTTTTGATAGTGTGAACCATGATAAACCGATGGAAATATTGAAAAACATACATATAAACAAGAATGATCTTCGAATAATTAGTTATCTGTACTGAAATGAAACAGCTGAAGTCCGTATAGATAATACAATGTCAACAGAAGCAGCCATCAAGAAAAGAGTACGTCAAGGATGTGTCTTGTCTCCCCTTATTTTTAATGTGTATGCCGATAATCAATGAGGCACTAGAAGAAAACGATGGAAAATTAAAAATAAACGGTGTTATTTTGAACAACCTTCGATATGTAGATGACTGTCTAATAAAAGCAAACAGCGAAAAAGAACTCCAGCATATGCTACACAAAATTGTGGAAAAAAGCGCAACGTACGGATTAAAATGAAATACATCTAAGACAAATGTGATCGTATTTTCAAAGAAAAAAATACATTGTTCGATCAAAATAAATGGTGAAAAAATTAAGCAAGTTCAACGCATTAAATGTCAAGGGAAGTCACACTCGAAGAGAATTGTACTTCCAGACCTGAGATATGTAGCAAGATTGAACAAGCGAGAAGAGCATTAATAAAAATGAAAAATCTGTTTACGCGTCAAGAATTAAAATTGGAACTGAGAATCAAGATGCTCAGATGTTACATTTTCTCTATATTACTATAAAGCTCTGAATGCTGAACAATAGACGCAACCTTAGAAAAAAAAGATCAACGCGTTTGAGATGTACTGTTATCGATGCATCCTGACAATATATCATGGATTCAAAAATTAAGTGCTAAGCAAACTTGGAATGAACCTTGAAATCATGCAAACCATTAAAAAACGGAAGTTGCAATATTTAGGTCATATCATGAGAGGATCGAAATATATTGAAAATGTTGCTCGAGGGTAAAATTTTAGGCAAAAGATGGAGGGGAAAACCACAACTTTCATGGTTGGACAACCTTCGTAGCTGGTTCAATTGTTCCTCGGAAGAACTTTTTCGGCCAGCCGTTGATCTTTCAAAATGTGGATCGCCAACTTTCTTAATGAAGACGGCGGAGAAAGAAGAAGAATATAAAAATGAAATTTACAATATACTTCTTAGAACTATTTCTTCATCAAAATTTAAAAAAAAAAAATATTATAATTATGTAGGAAAAATGAAAAAAAACAGCGGAGAAAGAAGAAGAATATAAAAATAATTTACAATATACTTCTTAGAACTATTTCTTCATCAAAATTAAAAAAAAAAAATATTATAATTATGTAGGAAAAATGAAAAAAAAACAATCTGATTGTTGTCGGCTCCTCTGATGTAATTTAACCAATTTAACGGATGCTTTATACATGGCTAGCGTTAGAGCGAGGTAATATTTATATATAACGAACGCAAGAATACACTTCATGCATATATCTAATTATTTTTTCGCGTAATACAAATATTGACGAATCGATTTAGTGCGAGGTTGACTTTTTCACTGAAATATTCAAATCAGCGGTATTGTTAGTTCTATTCACCGAGGTAGTCGGCAGAAGGTGGAATATTTATTTTTCTACCATCGATGTTAAGTCCTTTCCAATTTTCGGTTACTCGGAGCATTACGGATAGCAATAATGATATATGTATACTACGTGGCATTCATAGATTAGCAAAAAACATTTGATATCTTAGAAATGCGGACAATACTAAAAACACTTAGAGAATATATTCGAACGTAATAAATTATAAATATACAAGCTCGGATATAACATAGATGGATATATTTAAAAATATAATCTTTAAATTTATGTTCTATGACTTTAATAGTATCTATATTCTGATTTTGGCGAATCTCGAACATTATTTATTTACTATTAAAAAAAAACGTTCATATTTTCGGTTACTGTTTATTTAATTCCGAAAAATGATCGACATAATTTATACACATATACAATGACACGATGAACTTTTCTTTTTTTTACGTACATGGTAACTTTTGTTAAAGGTCGTACATATCATCTGTATAAAGAAGAAAAATCCATTTATCTTTAAATTTAGAACAAGGAAAAATTGTATTAGAAAAGTTGGCATCCATAGTATACGTTAGCCATGTTTTTGATGACGCTGGTGAATGGATTAAATTTATTGAGTTGTTTATTTCTGACATTTAAAAAAATACATACATACATACATATATATATATATATATATATATATATATATATATATATATATATATATATACGCGAATAAACGATATTTTGCAAAAATGTACACGTATTTGTGAATTTTTTCATCGATTCGAATATAATTTATGGGCTATGCGTTAAAAACATCCGTATATTTTTGCGGGTGTGTGTGTATTGTTAATAATCTTTTATATATGTACATAATATATATATGTAATTGCCAACTTCTATTATTACTATTTTCATATACGTCAATTATGACGTCACAAAATTTTGTTTCATACCCCTCTGAATCTCTCCCCTTTATCCATCTGTAGTAATTTTTATTCTTATTCTTCTAATTACGAATTATTCCACAGTCTGTATTACGTCTACGAATACCGTGTTGAAAGTAATTTTTCGATTATCCAGCTGAACGACTTTCTCGTCGATGGAGAAAGTATGCGACTATCGTTATAGAAATAAATTTATATTCAACGCGAGCGTACTTGAATATCTCTTGAAAAAATGGATTTACGAGCGGTGGCGAATTCGCACTGTTTAAATATTACATCGGATTAAACTGATTTATGAATTATAGCCTTTGAAAAGGTCTAATAAATTTCAAATTTGTTTTACACTAGATATGTATTTGTAAACTAACCGCAATAGATAATAAAGTTGAATGCCACCAGTTTGTACTTTTTATATAATATATATAATAAAGTTTAATACCACCAATTTGTACTTTGTACATACACTATTTATAGGTAAACTACAAGCTCATTGAAGAAATAAAAAAGAAAGCCACCAAAAAAATTGCTGTTGTCTGTTGGAGTCATATTTTTCCGATAAAAATTTCACAGTTGTATATGAAGAAGCGAGGTCAACTTTTGATCCTATGCAAGGTGGATTACCACAAGAGAGAGTTCTATATTCCATTACCGAACGACGAAACTACAGCAATGTTTGCTGATGATGCTGCATAGTGTCTGTGAGTGATTCACAAGTAGTAGCGAATGATAACCTGCAAAACGCTTTAGACCAAGTTTCAAAATGGACGATGAAACGGGTGAATAAAGTTCAACGAGCATCAGTTCACGTCAATTACGCTTCGAACAAAGTTAATCCGCGATATAGTGTTTACATCAATAACCAGCAGATCTCGCAAAAGAATTTAGCAATGCATTTCGTAACGTAGAAGGTTAACGCGTGGGGCAGAAAGCAGAACAAATTCGACGTAAAGTCCGTCAAATGTGGTGGCTGTAAGAAAAAATTCACAACTCGATCTCTACAGTAAACGACTACTCTACCAGTCGATCACCAAGCCTTGGATCTGTGAGATTTTACTTTGGGGATGCGTTAAGTCTGCTAACCGAGTGGTTATTAATCAAAATAACTTTATTCGCGCAATTACCAATGCAGATTGGTATTAGAGAAACGGGAATCTGCATACAGATCTGAATCCGAAGTGGGCAGACGAGGTCATTTGTGATATCGCTAGCAAACACGAAAAGTATAAACATCCGAATATTGAAGTAACCCATTTACTCGACAATACTAGCAGTTGTTAGACGCTTTAAGCGATTAAAGCTAAACGATTTAATTATGTATATAAATAATAATATTCTATACACGTTAGTTACAAATTAGTGATATATATATATTATATATATATATATTTATACATTAGTTTAAGATTGCAATACAAATTTATCAAGAAAATAACGATAATCCCATTGAATGTTAAAGTAGTGAATAGGATTGAATTAAATAATTGAAGATGCTTAAGCGTAAATCAGTAATTTTAAGTTGAGATTTACATCGAAATCCATAAATGGTTTTTAATAGTATTAATCGATTTTCCGTTTTCATTTATCGATTTACTTTTGTCGTACTGTAACATCTTTCTTTATTCTACTAGTCGTGCGATGATAAGTAATATGTCGGCCATATCTGCGAACGACGTTTCGTAAAAAAAAAATAATAACCGAACCTAATTAATAATTAGTTTCGTCGCAACTTTTACATTTGTATTAAATAAATTGTAATTTTTTGGATTTTCGTATTTCGCAGACGGAATAATTAACAATACATTGATCGAGGGCGATATGGTTCGTATAGTTTGCAACGTGTCGTCGTCAGTTAATTCGGACATTCGGTGGTTTCACAACGGAAAAATGTTGTACGATAATTTAAACAGTACCTCAACTCGGATCAAAATCAATGATTTTTGGTAAGTTTTGACATTAATCATTTAGAAATAAAAAGATTCGATTTTAATTTGCGCCGCGCGTTCGGGTATTTTCCGATGATAACTTTTAAAAAATCGCATTGATGCACGAAGTATACCGCTAGTTAATTTTTTAGTATTAAAATTCTACCGACTACTATTCGTTTTTCTTGTCTACATAATATATTAAAGGTTCTTTCCTATAGGTTCGCAATGGCAATCCATCCAATTCCGACTTACCCAGGAAGTGTTGTCGCTTTATCAATCTCCACTACCAACTTTCTAGTTAATGAGGAAGATCTGACTTACTTTATTTCTTCGTATAAGTTGCAAACGTTTTATTATATAAAACAGTTGTTTACCTTTTTTATTTTACAAATACAGATTACGTAGTAATGTTTCTTCGAGTTACAATTTATTTCACGCGCGTTTCTTTTGTAATATATATCAGCTTGTATAAGAATATTTCTTATTTCATCTTTTAAAATAACCGTCTTAATAAAAAAAATATGTCCAGTATGTGATAATGAGTTGTAAATTGTTTTCTTTCTTTTACATCCGTCCCTATGCATTAAGTAGATATCGGTCGTTTCTTACAAATTTGAGAAGTTGTTTTAGCCAGTCTCCGGTATTTTCTGTGAAATTTCTACGCCATTTTTTAGCCGTTTTATCAGTGTATTGAGTTATCAAAATGGCGTTACAAGTTTCGCATTAACGTATTTAGCTTGTAATTATAATTTTTGTTTCACATGGAATACACGAAATCATGTATTTATGTATAATTGTAACTTATTACATGTATTTTTTCATTACATGATACATCTTTTTCTCTCTCTAACTTGTAGTGGTTTTATATATATATATATATATATATATATATATATATATATATATATATATATATATATATATATATATATATATATATATATAGCGTAGTCATCAGTCCTAAAACTGGTTTGATAATTCTGTTTTCCTCTTCATATCCGCATATCCGGTGCTACCAGTGTTTTGTATCAACTGTTTCATATATTGTTTTCTAGGACTTCCCTTTCCTCGTTTTCCATCCATTATTCCTTCTATAATTATCTTTTGTAGACATATGCCCAGTAATATTCATCCTTCGTTTTATTATTATTTTCCAGAATATTCTTCCCCAATTTTTCTTCGGACCTCTTCGTTAGCTAGTTTATCTGTCCACCGTACTCTTAGCATTCTTCTGTAACACCACATTTCGAACGCTTCTAGTGATTGTTTTTCCACTCTACTGATAGTCCATGTTTCACATCCGTAAAGCGCCGCGTTCCAAACAAGTAAGGTTAAACATTTTTTCCTGAGGTTTTATGTTCACACCCTTGTTTGTTAATATATTTTTTCCATCGTAACATACTTGATTTACTTGATTAATCCCGTTTTAAATATCTTATTCATTAACTTTTTGTATTTTAATACCGTCAATATGTACGCTTATTTTCTTTCGACTGTTATTTTTGTCACATACCATACTTTTTGTTTTATTTTTATTTATTTTCATTCCGTATTTCGTAAAATTACTTGTAATATATCCTTTAGTTGATTTCGATTTTCTGCTAGGACAGCTATATCATCGGCAAAACGTAATTTGTTTATTATTTCAACTTGTACTTTTCGATTCCCTCTGTTTGTTCTTTAACTTCTTTAATTATTACTTCCATATATAGATTGAACAGTATCGGTGATAGAGCATACCCCTTTCTAAAATCTTTCGTTATTTTAATTTTTTTGTTTACATTACCAATCTGAGTCCTTGCTTTCTGATTATCATATAATTTATATATTAATTTTACATCCTTCTTGCTTATTTCCATATTCTGTAATATTCTAAACAGTATGTTCCAATTTATGTTATCAAAAGATTTGTATATATATCAATAAATGCAATATAAGTAATTTTCCAGTTATAAATTTTTCTCCGATCAACAGTCGCATTGCTAAGATTGCTCCGCGAGTTCCCACGCCTCGTCTGTCTACACCTGTTAACTTATTATTCCTTATTTCTTTTAGAGCTTTATCATATTCACTTCTTAGTATTTCGTTTTAATAGTTTATATACCGTATCAATTCTTCCTCCGTTGAATTCTTTTTCTATTTCATTATATTTTCTACTTAACCAATTTTCTTTGCCTAGTTTATATATTCGGTTTATTTCGTTTCTGATCGTATTGTACTTCATTTTATCTTCTGGCGATTTGCCACTTTTGTATTTTCGTCTTTCATAAATTTTTTGTACTATTCTTCAGAGATACACTGTTTTCTTGTTAATGATTTATTCAGTTATTCCTCAAATTATACAGCAATAATTTTAACTTGTGCAAATTTAATCGTCCATTTTCTTGTTTCATCAACGTTTTCTATTTCAGTTGTCTGCTCCAGGATAAACTTTACTGTCCTTTACCCAATTTTTAAATCTTTCTTTGACTATTATGTAATCTAACTGATATCTTCTAATATCGGCAGGCATTTTCCAAGTATATCTTCTTCTCGTATGGTGTTTAAAGTAGGTATTCGTCAATAACATCTGATGCTTTTCGCAAAACTCGAATAATCTTTCCCCTCTGTTATCTCCTAACCCATAATTTCCCATTACTTTGGTGTTATGTGTGTTAAATGTTTCCTCTCCTACAATCGCGTTCCAATCTCCCAGCAAAATTACATGTTCATCACCCTTGATTTTTTCTATGACTTCTTCCAGTTGTTCATATAGTTTTTCAATCTCTACTTCATTTTCTGTTGAGGTAGGCATATATACTTGCACAATAACCGTGTATTTAGGTTTCGCATTAATTCTAATAAATATCTGCGCATCCATGTTATTTTGACTAATTTACCTATATGTTTCTTCATTACAAAACATACTCCTGCTATTCCATTGTTTGCAGCAGTGTGATTATACACACACACACACGCATATATATATATATATATATTACAATTACAATTACAATAGCCTGTATTTCCCATTTTAAATTAAAATTTACAAATATTATTTTCTTAACGCTAAACTAGTATTAAATAACTTTCTTAATGCTAAACTAATACTAATATGTATAACTTTTCTTAATACTAAACTAATATTATTATTGTTGACGTATTGGAGAGTATTTTGTTTTGTTAATATTATTATGTATAGCTTTCCTTAATGCTAAACTAATACTAATATGTTTAAATGTATTGGGGAAATTAAGCTCGTGAACGAGCATTGGCCTCTTCCAATTTATTGTACGTTTACATATTTTTCTCTTAGCTGTTTCCAGTCTATCCGATTAAGTGCTTTACGCATCCAGACTGCACTTGCATATTTGATATATATATATATATATACATATGAATCAATGGGTGTTTCAGTCATTTGACTGGTACGCCGCCCCTATCGTCCAAATACTCATTTTCCTATAAGTATTTTTCCTTCTATCTGTTAACAGGCTATTGTGTCTAACACATGGCCTATCCATTTTAGCCTTGTTTTCCTAATCATTTTCAAGAGTAACTTTTTTCTTGCACTTTACTGAAAACTTCCGCGTTGAATACTTTATTGACCCATGATATTTGTAATAAGCGTCGCCAGCACCATGTTTCAAAAACTTCAATTTTCTGTTTAACCCTTTTATTTAGCGCGAATGTTTCTGCTGTGTAAAGTGCCACTGCCCAAACATATGACTTAACTATACGTTTACGCAGCTCAATAGGGAGCGTGTTCTGCGTAATTACCCGCCTTTTTCTCAAGAACGCCACTTTTGCCATTGCAATCCTTCGCGTGATTAACTGGTGTAATATAGATTTTCAGTTATTATATGTCCGACATATTTGAAGAGCTCCACTTGTTCTAATTTTTTCTCATATTATCTTTGTTTTTTCAATATTTAGATCCATTCTATATTTTCCTGCTACGAAGTTTAATCCTTGTACCATTTTCTCCAGTCTCTCCTGACTATCTGGCAGTAGGACTCGGTAAGTCGCGAACTTTATGATTTTTATACACCAACTGCCAATTTTGATACCTTCTTGAACTCCTTCTAATGTTTCACTCGTTATAAATTCAGAGTAAATATTGAAAAACGCTGGTGATACTCCTTGGCGCACACCTTTGGTAATTTTTGTTGTTTTATACAATTTGTTCCTCGATTTTACCGTCGCCCTTTGATTCTCGTATAATTTTTGTATTAATGCTACCATTTTAAACGGAATATTTAACATTTTCAATATTTTAAATAATTGATTCCATTCTACTCTATCAAATGCTTTGATATAATCGACGTAGCATACATATATAGTTTACAATTTAAGGATATTACTCTTTCTCCAATGGTTCGTAATGCCGCAATCGCATCCCTTGTTTATGACCCTCTTCTAAAACTACATTGCGCATCATCCATACATGGTTCTACATATGTTTCTATTCTGTTCTTTATAATTTGTAGTAAGATTTTACCATGCGTGCGTAACTCTAGGTTAATTAGTCTTCATAACATTTTATGCGAACTTTTTTAGTGAGCAGCACTAACACAGATCTGACCACATCTTCCGGACAGATTTCTTCTCTGTACATTTGACACACCAGGTCATGTAATTTATTATGAAGCTCTTTTCCACTATTAATAATTAGTTCTGCTGGGATATTATCGATTTCTGGTATTTTATTCCGATGCATAGTGTTTATTGCTGCATCAACTTCTTCTCGAGGTTGTATGCCTTTCACTCATCCTTACCGCGTTGATCAATTTATATCATTTATTTCCGCTAGATTTCTCCATGTTCATCAATTGTATCTTTAGAAATGGGAATTTCTCCCCCTACATATTTTTATGCAGTAATGTTGTTTTTTTCTTTTTGCATAGATCGTCTAGCTCATTACAATATATGTATAATCTTGTATAAGTTATACATGAACGTTGGAAATTGTTTCAAGGTAACTATCTCATTAAATTGCGATACAGTAATCTTAATTCACCGTATTTAGGACATTTGTGTAGATTATGTAATAAACGGTTCTTTATCTTTAATTTATGCAAATAATAATCGACCGTGTTCAGTATTTGCCGTATATATATTAAAATTGTTACTCTCAAAACGTGTTGTAATACGAAGGAAACTTACTAATTTATTTTTTCGCGTATCCGGTCGACCACAAAAACCATAACTATTATAAAAACTATAAATTAAGTACATCCCGAATAATGCTTGATATTCAAGAAAAAGTCGACAATTATGTCATACAGGCTTTCCGGCTCATATTTTTGAATAGATGATTATGATCCTGTACTAGTTGCATCTGGCAGTCTGTCATATTTCATATCTTCAAATTATACATAGTCCGCGCTGCCCCACTTCTTAGTCGATTGAACGTTTTCGAGGGCTACATTTTAATTGGTTGTTTCTAGGCAGTGGTTCACTATTTGTTCTCCCCGCCTCTCTTCTATTCCATGCTTGATATTTTGGTGAGTCCGCAGTACTTTGTAGTTGCTCAACAGTTCTTAGAAAACTATTCCTAGACTTTAATCGTGGTTCTGCTAATTCATCATGTTCATGTAATGGGTGGCGGCTATTTTCAACGTTCGATCTTTCTTTTCTTTAAATCACGTCTCATGTCTAGAGATACCACTAAGTTCGGTTGATCATAAACAACTGGTTATCATTCTGCATGCTTGATTTAAACCTATATCCATCTTTTTTGCATATGCTGAACGACTCCAAACAGGACACGCATATTCTCCAACACAGTAACAAAGTGCTAATGAAAATGCTCGTAGCATGTGTGGATTAGTACCACAGCTATTGCCTACTAATTTGCGTATTGAATTTGTCCTAGCTGCAACCTTTATCTTTATTATTTCGCAGTGTTTTCTGTTAGTCAAGGATCTATCCAGAGTGACTCCTACAAGATGATCAGTGTGCTGTAATTCTATTCCCTTCCATGTGATTTTCAGCTGACGTTTAGCTTGGTGGTTACGAAGAAGGAACGTACATGTTTGCATTTTTGCTGAATTAAACTTCGTGTAATTTTCTTCATAGTATGTATCAAGTTTGTTTGCCGTATGGTTTAGAGATTTTTCTACTCCTTGAAACGTTTTATGTTGAGCTGTTAATGCAAGATCGTCAGTGTATTATAGAAAATGTTGTGTTGTGCTTGCTATCGGTTGATCGTCGATATATATAGTAAATAAAATTAGTGATAAGACGCTGCCTAGTGCTAGGCTGTTTTTTTTTTCGTCGCCTCCGAGAACTATGCCTAACATTTACTGCACATAAAAATGTATGTTTTTTAATAACATTGATATTATTTCTGTTAATTTTCAATCTTCAGTTAATTCATAAATTTTGTATCTGAGCGTGCGATGACAAACTATATCAAAAGCTGCAGTTAAATCGACGCCAGTTACATTTCCTTTTTCAAATACATATGCGTTTCATTAATAGCAAGACTTGGCCAGTGCATGATTTTCCAAACCCGCTTGTTGGCTTATAAGCTTTGCATCAATTTTCTCAGCTATACGATTCGGGATTAGTTCTTTGGATTAGTAGGATTTTTAACAGTATTTTGTAGTACTATTACATATGTTATATAATCTTAGAATATTTGTTTTACTAATGCAATTATTGAACATTTCCTGTAACCAAGTTGTTGCTTTCTCGCCAAGGTGTTTTAGCTGTTCACGTACAAGCCATCGACGCCAGCCGCTTTCCTACTTTTTGGACTCTTTACAGCTTCCTTTACCTCTGCGTTTGTCATTGGAATATCAAAATTATTTTTTCAGTTGATAATTCTCTTTTCATTTTGTTACGACATTTTATTTTGTCATTAAGTAGTAGTTAGTGAACAAAGTTTATTAGCTACCGTCATTCTTCTCATTGTTTAACTCCTTAAATAATTTCCAGGTTCTGCGGCTGTCCTTACTGAAGTCCGGTTCTTTAGCTATTTCCTTTATTAAGATATTTCCCAATTCTAATGTATCATTACCAAAAGGTGTTGTATTGAATTTCTCACAGTATTTCATATATTATTCTTTGAGGGTTTTTTAAAACCTGGGATATAAAATTTACGTGCATCTCGTAGTATAGACTTTTTTGATACTTGTTTAATTATGTCACCCTATATTCGTAAATTTCGGATATTGGTTGTATGATTTTAATTACATGATCTATTTCATTCTTGAATGTTGCCAATCTGCTTTTTCGAATTATATCGTAATTGCGGTTTCTTTTCAATTGGAAGTTTTGATTGCGTTGTTTATTTCACAGCTGCGTAAGTTATATTATATTGTTAACATTTTTTAAAATATTTTATGCAATTCTATAAATCGGAGTTACATATTACAGTATAAATCTCACAAATCGTTATATTTCACGTTTGTGTACGATTTTATTATTGAAATCGGATATTTTTTTAAATATTTTATAACTGAAATAATATGATTTAAAATCATATTTTTTGGTTTTGGCGAGTACTTTTTAAAATTTATAAAATTTCACCAGAATTCATTTAATTACTTAATTATAATACGTGACTGGTTGAAATTGAGTTTTGTTTAATGTAAACTTTCATATACTTTTAACGTATACATAAGTTTTTATATTACGTTTCGGTACACCACATTTTTTTCCAATACGTTTTGAAATAGCCTCTTGAAAATTCTGATATCAGCTCCCTCGTTAATATACCAAACGATCCTTCTAGTAATTGATACGGAGATTAATAAAATACGGGACTGATTGTTTAATATTTACTGTATAATCAAAATATACATATATGCGTGTGTGTATATGTATATATATATAAATGTGTGTGTATGTATTTACTGATGAAAAACTACGCTTAGCAAACAACCTTTTTATACGCCGTCACCACTAAAAATTATTACGATTTTTTGTTTGCGCCTCGTTATTTTTTTTTATTTTTTTTTTTTTGGACAGGTTAAATTTCAACGTGATTAAAAGAAAAGATGAAGGCATTTACGGTTGTCGATTTTTGTCAAACGAAAATACAACCGAACCGAAATATGTGTGGCAAAATATTTCGCTGAAAGTAGTAAAAAAAACGATTAAAAAAAATATTCTGCACGAATTGAAAGTGATGAATCATAAACGCGATCATTATTTAATACCGACAGAAGATAGCGGTACTATCGCACTTGGACAATTCGGATATCCTTCATTTTCTTCGCAGGCAGATCAAACCAATGAAATATTGGTTGTGAAGTTGACCGGTCATAATTATACTTTCAATTGTCCTTCTTCCAGTAAGTGTACATACATGCATATATATAATCCTTCGGTACCGCTAGTCTAGTGGAGCGGTACCAAGTAAAAGTCTAAATTATAAATTACAATAACTTACTTTATTTAATACTTAATGGATAAAAATTATTTAATACTTTTAAATATTTTACGAATTCAATAAGCGAGAAACTTTAGTAAATTAGCGCCTGTCATATTTTACATAGACAACCAAACTAACCTTGCTGTGTGTCTTTCAGATAAGGTCCGATGCGGTGTTTAGAACTGGACTAATTTAGTATTGCATAATGGTGTCCGTGTGTTGTTATGTGTTGATCTTGATGTGTACTAGGCAGAGTTTTAGCTGCTAAGTCCACTACGACCGTGTAATCGACGAGATTTTATTATTGTTGCATTGAAAGAATTTGGTTGATGAGCAATGTTCTCAGAATAAACAATATTATAAGTTCCATGACAGCGTAAAGAATATTAAATTGATAAATTTAATGAAAGATGATTTGAATAACCTTAATGAAAGCATAAAACATATAAAAAAAAATAACGTTATCATGTACAAACAAGAAAAAAATGAAAAAACTGCAGTAGATTGTGAAAATATACAAAATGCAAATCCAATTTTACAAGATAATTTAAAAGTAGAAGTTAGCAATATTTTAAACACTTAATTTCATATAAAAACGAAAATGACAAGTCACTTTATGGCAAATACTGTAGAGAAGAAAAACTTAACATAGAAAATATAATACATAAATACCAAGATTTTGTACGTTGAATATAAAACTAAAATTATAATTAAACATAGAAATAGAAATAATGTGTTAAATAATATGATTAATTATGAGACAGAATTAATTTTAAAATCCGTTTTATAAATTAAGGTTATTGTAAAATAAAGTTAAGAGTAATTTACCTCTGATTAGTTAGTGCGTCACATAGACTACACGCACTAACAGGGGTAGTGGTCGTTATATACATATTATTATAGTTAGTTTATCTGTAACATTCATTGTGTAGGTTTGATAATGATGTAATTATCTAAAATCTTCGCTCATTTTATTTAATACATAATAGTATACCAATATCTGCATTATACAGGTAGGTATTTGTAGTTATTATGTTAACTTTAGTCACTGAATATACACGTATGAATTTGATAAGTGTTGGCGAAAATAAACTATTTTACTAAGTTATAACATGCTTTTGGAATAATTATAGTAAGATTTTATAGAAGCGTGTCAAAATAAAGAGATACGTAACTTTGCATTAAAATATTTTGCTGGACTTTTAAACTTATAATTAATATTAAACATGCAATACTGGAATTGTAACTAGTTTTACTGTAACAAAAATTTATTATTTCGATTCGTTTAAAAGAGTATTAAAAGTTAGCTAATTTCTTGTTTATTTTTACATGGTTTTAGAGTGATGTTTAAGATATTTAAGCGGGTAGTTCTTTTGATGTATACACATAACACAGAACACACTTAAGTGTTGTAGAGTGATATCTAAACACACTAATAGAGCGGTACAACTTAGAAGATCAGTATTCGCCACTGATATATATATATATATATATATATATATATATATATATAAATAAACATATTTCCAATAATATTTTACCATTTTATTAGTTCTTTTATGAGCAGTGAAGTTTCCTATAATTTTTTGTAACTTCTTTCATTACCCACTTGAGTGTCAAAATCGCCTAATAACATTTTCACATTCCCTGCTAATCTAAGATTTCCTAAAAAATTTATACTTTTGAGGGTGGTTTTCTATTGTTTCCATTTATTTACCTGGGAAGTGTTGTCAGCAAAGATTTTTCTCTCGAGTACGAATTTTCTGCGCGCATAATGAATGTTAGCACGGCATATAATAGATTATCGCGGAGAGTATTCAAGAATAATGATCTATCAGTATCAACAAAGATGGCAGTGTATAGCAGTATTAGTTTCGATCATGTTAACAAAAAATAAGAAAAACTACTAGAAACCGTGCACTTGAGATTCCTGAGAAAAATCTTGACGGTTGCGTGGAAGGATGGTCTACCAAACGGATATATATTGAAAACATCGTCCACTTCAGTAGGACAAATGCTAGCCGAAAAGCAAGTCAAATGGATAGAGCACGTAATTAGAATGCACGAGGATCGGATACCGAAAAAGATTTTATATGGTGTATTAAAAAATGGAAAAAGGCCACAAGGCCCGTCCTCGTTTGTTATTGCTGAAGCTTTGAAAAGAGCAGGAATCAAACCAATTACCTACCGCTGGGAAAAGGTGGCATTGGATCAAAGCAATGGATTTCAGTAGTTCACCAATTAATGCAAGGAAGAATATATATTTAAAAGAAGAAAATTGAAGCCGATAGCAGCAGATAACAATAGCATACTAGAAGTTACTTACGGCTTCGCCCGTGTAATTATTTTTTTAAATAGAATATCACTCTTTCTTTTATATATATATATATATATCCCTCCATTATTTTGCCAACGCCCCTAACAAAACAAAACGTGATTTCAATGGAGGGCGGGTGTTGGTAGTGGAGGTACATTTGAACAGGAATAGAGGTACATCCAAACCCCTGTTAAATTTTAAACGATTTGACAGAGATATCACTGTCTCCTACTTTTTAAAGCTTCAAATTATTGTAATTTCTGTCCTATTTGTGATATCAATGTGAAACAAAGATTAAAACGAATTCTTTAATATAAGCTATAAGCTCTGTGAATTTCCTAATTATTGCTTTAATAGTTTTTGAGGTAAATCGGAGCATACATACAGACAGACAAAAATTTAAAAAATGAATTTTCTGTTTATGTGTGATAAAAATAGCTCAATGCATTGATTATAATGAAAATATTTGCAAATCACACACGCACACTACGGTTTTATGTATTAGATGTATATATCATCATGAAGTTCCGTTTCCATATCGGAGGTAGGCGATTAGTTACCTGTACATATTTTGTTGTACAGTGTAAGTAGCGTATAAGGCGATCTTAATATGGCGTTAGCGTAAGATAGACACACAGAGTAATCACTTGTTATCACGACACAATGCAGCCCTGTGTGTTTTTGAAGTGTACTATATTGTTACTAGCGCGCATATGGTGTTGTGTGTGATGACTTACGATTGCCTTCCGCGCGATAATATTAGGATTATATTTATATTTTTCTTTGCTGACGATAATTTTTCCGTCGCCCATCGTATTCGAACTCGGTACCTTTCGTTTAGAAGTCCGTGCTCTAGCCACTAGACTATTCCGGCGACATGTATTTGTATATATTGATGAAATTTAAACCGCGCTATTATTTATGCAGTGGGTAAGATGATCAAATTTCTATACTTTGATGTTTTAAAGAGTAATCTCGTATCGTTAAACTGTTCCGTTTTTTTTGTTCATTTTATCTATTAATGTTTTCTTCTGCCAATGGGGCTTCTCACGTCAATTTTTCCCGTATGTAATCTCGAAATAACCATGCACAAAAAAATAACAGAAGAATGTACAAATGACCCTTTAACTTTTATAACATTATTCACTTTTATATTTTTCATTTTGATTAACGTATACGATGATTGATGGTTAGTTTCAGGAAATAGGATAGATGACGGACCGGTTACGTGGTATAAAAATGGAAACAAATTAAAAGAACCGCGAAATAATCGACTAGATTTGACGTTCTTGAAAATAAACGATTCCGGCGAATATTCTTGCGAATTTAGCAATTTGAAGGCCAATAAGAAATACGTATTCCATGTGCACGTTTTCGGTAACGAATATTTTATATTATTATTATTATTTTAATCATCCATAATTCTGAAATAATTTAATTATATAATATATGTAAGCATTTCTCTAGCGTTTACTTGGTGATACAAATTTTTAATTTAATTTAAAAATTAAAAAAAAAACGTATTACAATATATATATTTAATCAAACTATCTACTAGTAGTTCCACTGATTGTAGTATCATCAGGACTGAATGAAAAACGATAAAATTTTTAAAAAAGTAATAAACTCAACCGTTCATAAACAAAAGAATCTGTCTCGATTCCGGTATTTGTTTGTTAACCACCTATATATATATATGCACGAATTCACAATCATATAACCCGCTTCCATTAATAAATGATATGCTTCTGATTCTAGACGAATGAACGCACGCAATTTACCATTATTTGTTTCTTTAAATGTAACTGATTTCGCATTTTTCCCAGTTTTGTTTTTAATTGACACATAAATATCTGCTTCTGTAGTGGTATTGTGAGTACCAACACCAGAGATCATTGGATCCTTCTTTGATGCTATTTTTGTTTTTATATTTGTACAGTTATTAGTTACTTCTTTTTTTTAGTGTTTCGAATTGACACTTATCCTTAACACCTATTATAACTTTACTTTTTTGTTGTTTTACAAAGCCGATATCTACACTAATTTGATATTTTTTTTTTTTTTGGTTACTAAATTACTATTAGTAAACAACTTAGTTTTTAACTTGGAAACGTAAGTTTTTTTTTTTTTTTTTAATCTGAAATTACACCGGAAACAATGTTCGTAATATTCTTTTCAGTATTTCTCTTTAATTTTTCAAAATTATTATTTAAATTAGTAAATTCAGTCTTTAAATTACTCAATACTTCCAACAATTTTCCGAGGTTTTTAAATATTTCATCCTTTAATTTTACTTTCATATTATGCGATTCATTTAATAGTTGTTTACTTGCATCTATGTGCTTGATATTGGTGTAAAAATAAATATTAGTTTTAACACCAGTCATTTTCACTACCAACAAAAATTAAAAATAAAATCAAAAATTAAAAATAAAATAAAGTAATAATATATATTAAATTATCTTATTACTTAAACAAGAAACTTTACGTACGGAAAAGTAAAATTTCTAAGTTAAATATTTCGACTCACATAAATAGATGTAATGAAGTAATTAGTAAACTTAAAACAATAGCGGACTCTTTAAACCTTAACTTTGAAATTATAAGTCTCAAATTATGATTGTATTGTACAAATTTTATGTAATAATATTAAGCTTAATAATAATATTTTCAGATACACTGATAATGTTAAATATTTAGGTTTTATTATAGATAATCAACTGAAATATAATAAGCATATTCGATACATAAGTGATAAGATCAATAAGTATTATTACA
Source organism: Coronaproctus castanopsis (assembly GCA_032883995.1). Taxonomy (NCBI): domain Eukaryota; kingdom Metazoa; phylum Arthropoda; class Insecta; order Hemiptera; family Monophlebidae; genus Coronaproctus; species Coronaproctus castanopsis. Next base: position 102,837,793 of record CM065053.1, on the reverse strand, counting down.
TTTTTAAATTGCTCAGTGGTAAATTATGGGGACTAAATTATAATTCAAAGACTATACAAAGATTTGGTACAGAGTTTATACTCATATTGTGCTGGTATCTACTATTTTCCTATTTTTATCTCAGAATTATTTAAGATTAAACATAGATATTGATAGTCACTATCGATAGCCATAAGCTACTTTCGCAGGCTACTCTATGTTATATATATATATATATATATATATATATATATATATATATATATATATATATATATATAAATGTATTATAAGTGTATATATATATATATATATATATATATATATATAAATGTATTATAAGTATATATATATATATATAAATAAATGTATTATAAGTGTATATATATAGTGATACGGTATAAAAGTATTTTTATTTAATTTTAAAATTAATTTTATATTTTTTTTTCGCAAAGTAGGTACTACTTATTATTCTTGTTCTATATATACTTTTGAAGTCCGCAATATTTTAATTGCATCTAGCTCGAACTATTTTTTCACACCGTGCAGTGGGTACGTCTACATTTACCGTTTATCTTATTTCGCATTAAATTGTACTTATCAGCAGAATCGGGCATTATTTATTCCCAGACGTTCTATTCTTTATGCAACTTAGAAAAACTCCTTACTGCCTACACCTTACTGGACGTAGAATCTACAGTCCTAATCGTATGTTCTTCGAATGTCCTTCTTTAATAACATTAGGTTTTGAAATATACCTTACTCATCATGTAATGGTCCTTTATACAATGTATTGTCCCGTCTTCATTTTGAGAATTTACAACAGTTTCCAAATATAGCGATATTTCTAGATAAGTTATTCACATTTATAGAAATATTAGTTAGTTCGTCCTTCTTTAATAGCATTAGGTTTTGAAATATACCTTACTCATCATGTAATGGTCCTTTATACAATGTATTGTCCCGTCTTCATTTTGAGAATTTACAACAGTTTCCAAATATAGCGATATTTCTAGATAAGTTATTCACATTTATAGAAATATTAGTTAGTTCGTACGTGCAGTATCACGATGGGTAAGCTATAACGGCATCACCATTAAAAGATAACAACTCGTATTTATTTAAATCATTCTAATTTCCTTCAGCATTGTTGATTGATTACACTTATTTCGCGCATTTGTAAATAACAGTTCGTCGTAAAAACGTTATAATCTATTATTATTATTTTTTCAAATACGCACTATTTCGAAATAGTACAATTAGCCAAATTCGAAGTCAACGCGTGAATGGAATTAAAATTATTTATTAACGGCGCTTTAATAAATTCAAATATAAAATATTCGTACGGTTATAAATGTTGTACATAATAAAACAGCGCTATCGGCATAAAATTCTTCAAATAATAATAATTATTATTATTATTCCAGCAAACGAAAATAATATACCGATCATTATAAACGGCCCTAAAAATCAGAGCGTAAACACAGACGAATCGGCGACATTTAAATGCCAGCCATCTTTTCCTAACGCAACAAACATCACGTGGTATTACAGTCACACTTTTCCATTATCATTATCGCGGGTGGATAATGCAAATTTAGTACCGAACCATTTCACCGCAGTAAGTTTTCATACATAACATATGTATATAAAACACATACGTTCACATTCGCTGTTAACGTGTATGTTGCCTAGTTTTTATATTCGAGTATTACTTAACGTAAATTACGTGAAAAGATGATCAATGGGTCAGCGTATTACACTTATGTTTATGCATAATACAGTGTCAAATAAGTAACTGTGATAACTGCATATATATTCACACATATTTGCTTATATCTATCTATATACCGTATTACTTCGAATTTAAGACGCTCTCGAATTTAAGACGCACCCTGGTTTTTGGTTTTCAACGTGAAGAAAAAAAATTCATCGAATTTAAGACGCATTAAAATTACAAGGTTTTAGGAAAGGAAGTTTTGGAAGAAATAGAAATAATTAATATACTAATAGTCAATACCCGTATACTTCTTCAACATAATACGAAATATTATAAACTTATAGGTACATAGGCTTACTTAGCGCAATTTCATTTGTAATAATAAAAAAAAACAACAGTAATTTTTATGACTAAATTACCTATTTATTGCTTTTTCTAATTATGTTTTTAATTGCTATCGTCGGTTGTTGAATCGTCGTCATTGCCGGACGTTGAAGTAGAATCGTTTGCGTCATCTTCGTCACTATGATTCCATGCACAATCATCTTCAGAGCCATCCAATGCATTCGATATACAGCACTTCAAAAAGGATTTGATGATTATACAGGGCGGTAAATCTTTCCAAGCTTTTGAAATCCATCCTACAATCGTACCTGCTGAGGCTCGTTTGATTTTGCCAGTTGATGTGAGAGGATGATTATTTTCAGTCAACCATTGATTGTATTGCGCACGAATACGATCTTTAAAGGCTTTATTAACACCGACATCAAGAGGTTGTAACTGACTTGTCATACCTCCAGGAATGACTACTAAATCGCATTTTCCATTTGCAATCTGGTTTTAATGTCGTCAGATAAATGATCGCGAAACGCATCCATCACTAACATGCTGTCTCGTTTGAGAAGTCCACCTGGTCTTCGCTCCCATATGCACTCCAACCAATCTTGCATAAGTTTACTTGTCATCCAGGCATTTTGTTGGGCTCGAACAATAACCCCATCCGAGAAGATTTCCTTTGGCTCAGTTTTTCTGTTCGGGATTACATACGGCGGTAACTTATTGCCATCCGCAGTAGCACTGAGCATAACAGTTACTCTTAATTTTTCGTAGCCGGCTGTTTTCACTGTTACTTGTTTTTGCCCCTTTTCACTGACCGTGTTAATTTCTTGGCGTGTCAAAGAAAACAGCAGTTTCATCAGCATTACCGATGACTAAGATGGTATTGTTTCTTTAACCTTAGTTGTATTACATGACGTTGATATTTCACCAATTTATCCTCATAATCAGATGGTAATTTCTGGCAAATTGTGGTTCTACGACGTAATGATAGACATTGTATTTTCATGAATTTTTCACACCATCCACGACTAGCTTTAAATTGAAGAGTTTTATCGCTGGCAATTTCTCTGGCTTTTAACATTAATGCTTCTCGCGTTACTGGAATACCTTTCGTGCGAAGTTCTTTAAAATAAGTTAAAACGGCAGCATCGATTTCCGGATATCTTCCATGTTTTGGTCCCGAAAATGATTTTTTTGTTCGTTTACACGCGAATAACTTATTTTTCATTTCACGCCAACGGCGAACATTCACTTCGTTAATCGAGAACTGTTTTGTAAAACGCTTTTCCATAATAGAAAGAAAAAGTACCGTATTAACAAAACAACGATGGGTTAGTAACTTCAATGTTTGGGAGAGCGACACTGACTGACGAGCAACGACTGTGACCGGAAATGGGAATAGGTTTACAAGTCACTTTTATAAATAGGACTACTACCACTATTCCACGTATAATAGGAGATTTTAGTACGTATAATAGGTAGTTTTACTCTTATACATGTGGTCAATTTAGAAAGTACCTCGAATTTAAGAGGCACCCTTGGTTTTAGACCTTGAATTGTGAAAAAAAAGTGCGTCTTAAATTCGAAGTAATACGGTATATATATAGAGAGAAATTTCATTCAAAACCATCTAAATGATGTTTCACGCACAGGCTAATTTACGTTTTGCGATTACTTTACTTATTTTTGCTTTGACCTTAGAAATTCATCCAAAAAATTAAATAAGACACTGATTTTTTAACAATAAAAATTCGAATTAAAATCCATAATCCATGTTGATCGCTTGGCTACAATTCGAGGTTTATGTAATATTATTAATATGCATATAAATGTATGCACATATACATACATATGTATATATATATATTGTTGAATAGAAGTGAAATCGTGAAATAAATTCGTTTGATAAAGAACAAAGTCATTTTGATTGTTTTTTTTTTTCTGTTCCGAAATATTGAAAAGTTTGTTAATATTATACGCAGTTAAGTGAAAACGGAACGCTGATATTGGAGCATATAAAACAGTCTCATCAAGGGTGGTATTCTTGTTTAGCTACAACCGCTAGTAGAAAAGAAATAAACAACGCGTGGCTTCAAGTTGACAATGGTAAGACAAAATATATTAATGTTGTAGAATATTAATTTATATTCGTTTTCGAGTATTTAATTTGTATTTTTAGTGCAAATTTTGAATTCGAGAATCGTGTTCAATCGAAATTTTCAAAACACAACGCGCCGTATCGTTTCTACGTATTGGACGATTTTGATAATTTATTTAAAATTTTTAAATTATGATCGAGTACCGAAAACCAACATGGAGTTATGATTGGGTCAGGTTTAGGATTGTGCTAAATTTGCCAACATAAAAAAAATTAGACGTTCCAAAACAAACTGTTCAGAATTATCGGTAATGCCAGACAACATGAAAGAAACGATGACATTCATCGGGATTTTCGTGTGTGAAAATGATCGTGAGTATTAAAGGAATTGGCAAGAAGACATAAGTTATGATTTTAAAGTAACGAAAATTCGAGGGTGAAACAGCTTTCGATTCATCAGGTTGATTTGAGGCAACTGAAGAAAATTGAATTTCACAAATAAATCGAATAACAATTAATAATATAATTCGTTTAGGGGAATGTACAGGTTGTAATAAAAACCACTTAGGATGTTTTTTTTTATATTTACTTAAAAATCATCATATATTTGCAGAAATTCTGGAAACATGAGAATTAAATAAAATAATTGCCGAGGTAAGGTACTCGATAATATCCATAAATATATCTAGAATATAATTTAAATGTCCATCGTGTTTATTAACGCTGAAAAATACGTATTATTTAATCTCTTATCACTTATAGTTTACGAACATGACGAGTCTCCGGATGATGGTTACGATCAAGGAACCGGGAAGTTTGAAAATCAAAGCAACCTCTCTAATCCCAGATTTTTAAAACCGGATGATATGTCACCTCTAGTCGCAAAACCAGCGGGAAATTCTTTAAAACTGAAATGTTCGGCAACTGGTAAGAACTTTTTGCGTTTGTAAATTTTCGAGCATTTTGAAAATTTATTACAGTAATTTTATTACAATTATTATTATCGGTACATAGAAATATTTTCGGACGTACTAAAATTTTACATTCTATTTTTGTAACTATCACTTATAGGGGATCCTTCACCTAATATTACGTGGTACAAGGACGGATTGTTGGCAACTCGAAGTTTAGGACGTATCAAATACAATGATAAAAAATTTTCTATGTCAATGCAGGAATGTACAACAATGGATTCCGGAAATTATACTTGCTTCATATGCAATGTCCACGGTTGTGTAAACTTCACATACAAAGTACAAATTATCGGTAAGTAATCGTGTACATCAATCATTATTGAACCATTTGATTCGTTTTCTCAACTTTATCCTATTCAATGCTATAGCTTTTAAATTGGAATATATTGTACACTTCGTGCCTTTAATTAATTGTAATATGCAATTATTTCTTTGTTTCCTTCTGTAATTTGGGTTAATATTTCATCATTTCTTAGTACACGTTTGATCATTCTGGGATTAGATTTCTTAATGATATCCGGTAAGATACCATGCCTTCATTTTGACCTTTTCAGTTTGTTTTCATTTTACTAGAGAATGTGAAAGTATCAAGTAATATTATTTGTGTATAATACCCATTTTTATTTAGATAATTTTTAATGCTTGATATAAATATGTTTAGAATTGAAATATTCTTTGTTAATCAAATGGCTTTTATTATAAAAATAAGCATTCATTTTAACATTAAAACTTTATGTACCGCATAATGTGACTGAAAAGGTTATGATTTTTCTCCAAAACTATATTTCTGCTTTAACTTTTTTCTTTCCATTTATCATCCAGGTTTCTCGCACCCATACAACATTACGTTAAAAACATACAATTTGATTAATATTTCCTTTAGATTCATATCCATACTTCCTCTAACTAACACTGCACATTTCGACATAAACGTATATTATGTCAAATGGTACTTCGCTTCTTTTTTCTTGCACGTTTACCATCCACTATCATATTCCGTGGATATAGTGTTTCTTTTGGCTCGGTTAATATTTTATTTATGATTAATTTTAATATCTCATTTTCATTGTGCTGTGCGCGTTTTTTCACGTAAATTTATACGTTTTGTTTACATCTGGTGATTTTGTCATCAGATTACTTACTCTTTTTATTATTATTATTATTATAAACAATTAGTTTATAACGTTGTTGTTTTTTATTTCTGTGAAAGTACTTGGTCAAACAGTTCAATGCATTAAATGATTAAAATATGTTACTATTTCATCGTTGAAATAACTGGAGAAGAATATCAGTGTACCAAGAGTACTTCTCCTTTAACGATTAAAAATGAACTCCCTTCAAGAATAATCGTCCACAGATTCTTTATGATCACCTACAAAGACTATAGAAAAATCCTTCGTCAGCAAATTCGCACTATATCACTTAATTACTTATATATATACATATATTAATACTTTCATTAAAAATATATTATAAAACATTCTGAAAAATGTAATTTTAATTAGAATTTCTCTCTAATTTTATTATTATTTTTTTTTTAAATACAATGTTCAGTTACATTACTTCCATGTCTCTATTTACATTATGCTAATGTAAAGGTGATAGTTACGCCAATATACCAAAATTAGTTTATAAAATTCAAGATACTGATCTTAAGAGTCTCAGTTCAAACGTTCTTTTTATGTTGAGTATTTACCGTTTAATAACAGTTGAATTATCATCATTTATTTTTTGTAAATACACTTTTTATCAATCAATCAATCATCGTAACACTATCGTCGAACTTTGCTTATGGAATTTATTTTTGAGTTATGCAATGCTTTTGGCCTTTCAAATTCGAAATCCACTGATTCGTTATATGTATTTAATATTTATATTTTCAAATTTATATAAACTAAAAACAAATAATTTTATATATATATACATAATTGCGGCGGAGTAGTTTCTGTCAACGCAATGTTCGAGAGTTCAATCCAAGCTTCCATCATACAGTTTATAAAGTTTTTAATCATCAATCGGCATCCAATTTCGTATAACATCGAACGACTACGTCTTGTGTCCAATTTAAAGTATTCGGTATTATTTTTCAAATGTTCGAATCAAATTTTATTTAATACATACAATGTATTAGTCTACAATTATTTGTAGAACACAATATCGATGAAGTGACCGTCGTTCTGAGCAATATATTTTTTCAATCTCTTCGTGAAATATTTGAATACCTTTTCAAGCATAGGTCGCCGAATTGAATTTTGTTTTTCAGAAATCCGACTTTAAGTGTAATAAATTCTGTTTTTGAGGTATCCCTCATCAAAAAAGTCTGAAGCGATTAAACGTGGCAAACGCGACGGCCAAGTAAAATTCGTACCCCCCGAATACTTTCTTCGATACTACGGGAATTTCTCTGATACTATGATACGTGATCCAGTCTTATTTACAACCGTGTACTATTGAGATAACGATGTTGATGAAGTGGAGGGAGAAGGAACGAGTCTCGTTGATAGAGTTGGCAAAGAAGTAGAGGCCAATTATTCCCCACCGCACTATGGTTACGCATAAACCAGTAGCGGCAATTTTATTTATTAACCGTAGTCCATAATTCATAGTGATCTCTATCGGTCTGTAACAAATTGTTTAAATCGATCTATTCATTTTCGATGATATACCTGGATTATCAAAAATTTGTATGCATGAAATTCTTGTTTTTGTTTCATACAACATCATAAAGTAACATTAATAAGATCAAAATCAATAAATTGTATTTTATATATTAACCGTAGTCGATAATTCATATTGATCTCTGTCGGTCACTAACAAATTGTCGAAATAAATCTATTCATTTTCGATTATTTTTCAATGCTTGGATTAACAAAAATTTGTAAGAATAAAATTCTTTATTTTTTTTGGTTTCACACAACACCACAAAGTAACATTAATAAGATCAAAATCAATAAAGTGTAATACAATTATAAAAATCTTTGAAATCAACAATAAGAAGAATTAAAAATTCTGAAATTAGATTATCAATACCGATATGAAAAACTGTAATATTAAATCGAAATATATTAAAAATTTGTTTACGAATGAATAAGTACAAAATTTATACAATTTGAAAAGTATTAAAAGTACAGATAACAAGTATACGTACCTTATTTAAATCAAAAGTTCAATCTTCTATCTTTTTCTCTGGAAAGTTTATCAATTATCATTTGGTTAAAATCTGAAATGTCATTGTAATTTCCTTCTCGATAGATGCGTAGTAAGCTGAAATACAAGAAGAAATTACTTGATACGTACCTTATTTAAATCAAAAGTTCAATCTTCTATCTTTTTCTCTGGAAAGTTTATCAATTATCATTTGGTTAAAATCTGAAATGTCATTGTAATTTCCTTCTCGATAGATGCGTAGTAAGCTGAAATACAAGAAGAAATAGATGAAATTCCGAGCCAAGAAATGTTCATTATAATAGGAGATATGAATGCGAAGATTGGAAAAAATGATAATAACCAATGCATAAAAGTCGTGGTCGTAAAATACGATCTAGACGTACGTGACGAAAGAGGAGAACGGGTGCTTCACTTCTCAATTGACAATCGGCTAATAATAGCAAACACTATGGTTCACCATCAAACGAGTAGACTTGCAACATGCGAGATCTCCTTGTAACCTGTGTAGAAACCATTCGTTTGTCCCGTTGGAAGTCCTTTTGTAAAACTATAATAGTTCGTCGAGGAACAGAATGTGAATCTGATCACAAGCATATTGTAATGGCGGTAAACAAATCCACAGGAAGGTGTGAACGCAAATCATGGGTATTGGAAGAAACGATGATTTAATCGACAGGAGAATAGATCATCACAATGGGAAATAATGAATAGAGAAATTTAAAAAAAAAAAAAAAAAAAGGATAAAAATGCTTTTATGGAGGAAATGTGAAGAGATATAAAACCATGCAAATAATACATAATGCCGTGTACTTTGTTTATTCCAATGAATTTATGACGTTATTGGATAAGTATATATATATATATATAAGTGACAAATAAATATTGTGAAGAATTAAACATATTACGTGATATGTTACATTAAAATATATACAAGAGAACACGCGCGCGTGTGTATATGCACATGTTTATGTATATTATCGTGATAATTTTATTAGAACGTTTCCCACACAAGCCGTACATTAAAGACAATCATCCGTCTAATATGACGGTATTGGTAAATAATTCGGCAAATTTTTTGTGTCCACCGATTTCTGATAACGAACCTAATATCGTATGGTATAAAACCGATCAATATATCAGCGACGAATCACTGTTACGAAATATGACGTCGATACAGGTAGTAATAGTCGTAATCGTAAGGCGGATGGTAGCGTGATTGAAGAAGTTTTCTCGCGAAATAATGTTGATTTTTCATCAACACATCTAACGTCAATCTTTTGCATATGCCGACTACGATTATCGGTTAGAATCTTTGTGGCTTTAAATTTCGGTCATCCGTATTTATAAATTCATTTTGGCCATATTATATATATATATATATATATATATATTATATATATATATATATACGTCGCCTAAACGATTCTCCTCTATCCCAAAATTTGTAGACTCGCCACATATACTTAGGGGGCCCAGGACAAAATACGAATAGAGGGCCTTTTAAAGTGGGAAAAAGATAATCCTAACAAATATTAAATATTTTTCAAAATTCACTAACCCAGTACATAGAAAAATAATTAAATAATAATAATATATTACAAATTAAAATACTTTCATCGATCCCCGTTCGTAGATTTTAGATTTTATAGTGAATAATGCAAATGTGCTATAATTAAATTAAGTGCGTGATAGTGAAGTAGACCTGAGAGATGAATGTGAAATTAACCAATGTGAATAAGTAACCATACGTTTTTTTTCTTCTTTGTTATCTTCATTACGGTGATCCGGTGTTGTTTGTAAGATTCGAGATAATTATGTGTGTCTCGAATTCGTTAGTTATAAAATGGTATTTTATAAAGAATAAAGAGTAGACACAAGTGTTACTGTCGACAAGCTGTATAGCTTTGCGCAATACTTGAATGCAACGCTCATTCATTATATATATATATATATATATAAAGGTAGACGAGTAGATGAACAATGTATTTACATTTAGGTTTCTGACTAAAAACGTTATCTGGGGCAATTTGTTCCAGTATGTATCCTTGTGGCACGCTCGCTTATGCTGAACTGTTATTGGATGATTTTCTATCGTTTTCCTAAGTTTTTATTTATTTTCCGAATTCACCGATAAATAGCTAGCTAAAACTTTTTCGGCAAGTACACATGATGAAATTCAAACTGAGGTCGTTAAAATATAACATGGGACCCATGCGCGCAAACATATATACACGATTATACGTATTATAAATCGTAGATTTCGCCAGAAAACTTCTCTCACACGCCACCTGTCTGCTGTAAATAATTTAAGTCTAATTGTATATTTATATTTTAATTACGAATTAATCTTTCACGCGCAGAAACGTTACACAATAAACCGGTACTGACGGACGCTTCAAGTAATAAAACAGTGGTGGTTGGCAATTCCACCGTACTCCAGTGCAAGTTCTTATCTGATCTACACGCTCACATCGAATGGTTCAGAGGTCTACCTCTCGATGATAATTCGTTTAACGAAGCTTTAGTGGTGAAGGTAGTAGAATCGCATGCAGGCTTTTTTTTAATGCTTGGCTTGTACTTTGTGTTTCTTTTTTTGTTTTTGTTTTTAGTTGTTTCTTTTAATCCCATTTTTTTTAAAATGTATTTTCTTTCGGATGGTTTTTTTATGCGTTCTTTTCGAGTTGCAATCAATGAACCGATATAAATTGCACGTTGCACGAGTTCGACACGTTTAGATGCACTATACGTGTGTACGAGTTTACAAGATCTTTTTGCATGGAAATTTTCGTATTTTACCAACAAAATTATTTTCTTAAAAAAGAAAATGTATTTAAAAAACTTTTATTGTATTGACATCGACGTATCGATTTTTTATTCCCTTATTGTAAATTTATTTGTATATACATTATTCACATAATATGCAAATCACAATGCAAATGTACACGGGAATTAAAACAAACAAAACGAAAATATGATTAAAAGTAATGATACAAATAATATACACGTGTTTGTATAAACGGTAATGTATAGAATCACATTTTAAAATTAATTTTTAAATATTCTGCTACCATCGAGTGCATATAGCCAGCTTATTTATTGAAAAAATCAATTGAAAATTAGTTAAATCACTAATATTTATTTTCTTAAAGAAAACACAAAGTTTTTCGGCATTTACGCCATTATCAAGTGAAACATTTTTAACAAATCATAATTTTAAAAATATAAATTAAATATAATTACTTCAAATATTTGATGGTGATTGTGAAAATATACTCCAAAAATTCTAGATTTTTTAATATTTATTTTCATTTTAATTGTAAAATTGTGTGTTTTTTTTTTAAATTTTGTGTTCGTATATTTTTATACTTTATATTTTACTTTTGGACATCATACATCGCAACAGTAAATGAAAAATTTAAAATTCCACCAGTATACAACTTTTACAGAATCCGTGAAAATAATATTGAAGAAAAAAATTAATATAAAAAAACAAAATTAATAAACAAATATATTGATGTTAAATTTCAACAATTCAAAAAATAGACAGAACAGAAGCAGAACAGAATTTTTGGAGTATATTTTCACAATCACCATCAAATATTTTTAAGTAATTATATTTAATTTATATTTTTAAAATTATGATTTGTTAAAAATGTTTCACTTGATAATGGCGTAAATGCCGAAAAGCTCTGTGTTTTTTTTTAAGATAATAAATATTAGTGATTTAACTAATTTTCAATTGATTTTTTGTAAAAAATCACTACATTCCACATTATATATAAAAAATTATTTATTGAAATTTATTTCCTCAATTAAAATTTTACATATATTTAAATAAGTTACTAGTTTTCGCAAAATTTTCTTTATTTGTTTAAATTACAAATTTCCCTTTTCTTATTTACTGGCTATTGTAAAATTCCCCATTTAAATTAATGGCTACTGTAAAATTTTTCATTTAAATTACTGGCTACTGTAAAAATTTTTTATTTGTTCTAATTACAAATGCTCCCTAATAATGATAAAAATACAAAATAACGAAAACTCAAAGATGTATAAGAAGGGGTGTCCTTCTGAACAGTTGATTTTTTTTCCAATTTTTCGAATTTATACAATAGATTTTACATAGCAGTGTGACTATAAAACCGGAATAATTTATAAGTGAGTACATCCCCTATAATCTTAATTCAAACCGGTGGATCAGCAAACTTCCCAGTATTATTAATCGAGAAGTATTTGTCAAAAGGCGAAACTACTCGCATCATTCCACAGCATATGGATTAAACTCCAATTTTGAAATTTTGAAAAAAGTGGATTTTTGGAGTTTGAAAAACTTAAGATTCGTTTGGTGTATTAATTTAAAATTCGATTAGTACCTAAATTCCAATTTTAGCAAAGATTTATAAATATTGATTTTTTGCGATTTTTTCAAAATTGAAATGTGTTCAAACTGTCCCCAGACCATCTTAGAGGGAAAATATCCGACAATCCACCACCATAATATCACTGACAAAACGGGGCTTAAATATGTAGAAAGCATGTTTACTAGTGTGTATGTGTATAATTGTTGTTCAGAACAATGCAACTGTGTGTGTGTGTATTCATAAGTAACACTATGTGCATTATAATGAAAGTGGTAAAACTACTAACGTGCTCACATTGGTTATTCTAAGTCGCTTATTATTTTATTTAATAATTAACGTGATTTTATATTTATGGATTGTTTAAACTTTATTGAAATAAGTTGCACAAATTGGATTCAAGTGATCGCGATTTCATTTATTTTTTATTTATTATATTTTGTATTGTGCTATTGCTTTTGATCATGATTTATTTTAACAAAGTCGTTATGTGTATGATATATTATTTCGTATGTTCATTATATCACGACTGGTATAATGTGCTTGTGTATGTATATGGACTCAGTACAAGTTAGTTTATTACAGTATATAATTATTTATATTATTTACTGCTTTACCGATCACATAATTTAAGACGGTATATTTCATTAGATTGATGTTATATTTATTTGTTGACTAAATGGTTATAGATTTTTGTTTGTTTCTTTCTTTGTTTATCATCTCGATGCCCGTGCAGGTATGCACATAGTCGAATATTATACTAGTTGTTTTGTTTATTATGTAGACTTGCTTTACTGAAATTATTATTATTATCATTATTATGATTAGTGTTGTAATAGTAGTAATTACACACCCGCACACACATATATTTATATAAAATTACACAAATGCTCAATGTGTTACCTGAAGAAGATATAAAGGAAAAAGAGAAGAACAAATGATAATTAAGAAAGTGTTTGGAGAACAAGGAAAAGCTCCACAGAATACTAAACCAATTTTTTAAGAGGAAATTGACGAGGACTATATCCAGAAATATGTAATACAGATACCAGGATGCTATTACAGAAAGTAAAATAATGCAAGGGAGAGTGTGCGTGGGGAGATACATTGGACAAGATATATAAAAAAATATATGCAATTTATAAAAAACATAAAAGAAAAAAATTAAAATTGTAAGTAAATACTTAATTCAGATGTACAATATTATGAAAAATAGCATAGTGAAAAAAACAGATTTGATTATAAAATAATCTGATGTGAATGTCGCAAACAACACAAATCAGCAGTATAAAATTTATACGTAAACAATTATACTAAATACTTAGAAAATAGAAACTTTCTACCTAATATAAAAATCGTTTAAATTTATAATATACTTTTTAAAACTAATTCTTCATAAAATATGGTCATTGAATTTAATAATTTTTTTTATTTACATTTTTTCTTATAGTTTTCTTTTTTTATATATATAATGTTTTCTGGTATGTAAAGTTTTATAATTTTTGTTAATATTGTTGATTTTTCATTTTAATTATTTATAATGTTTACCAAATAAAGATTTTTCATCATTGTTCCGTCTGTCTGTTTCTCCTATGTATTCACATTGATTACAATTTAGTTTATGTACTCATGAATTTTTTAATATATCTCTGCCTTACATTTTATTTTATTTTGTTGTTGTAACTAATTGTTTTCAATAACGTGTTATTATTTCTTATTTATAAATGTATGTTATATTTGTTGAATATTTTATTATTTTATAAGTATAACTTTTTACATAATTTATTGAACCGAAATAATCATTTTTATGTTTTTATGAATTTTTATTGTAAGATTTTTTCCATATTTTATCAACTATGGTAGAGTTGTATTTATTATCGATTGCTATTTGTTTTATTATCTGTTGGAATCGTTTTTGCTCTATTGATAATAAATTAGTTTTAAGAAGTATATTATAAATTTAATCAATTTTTATATTAGACGGAAAGTTTTTATTTTTTTGATTATTTAGTGTAATTGATTATGTATAAATTTTTTGTCGCTTATTTTATTGATCGTGTTGCTTGCCGTATTCACATTCGATTATTTTATAGTCAAATCTGTTTTTTCACTTTGCTATTTTCTGTAATATTGTACATATCTAAATTAAGTATTTTATTAAATTTTATTTTATTTCTTATAACTTCTATATATTGTTCTATTTAATTTTTTATGTTCACTTGATAATGGCTTAATAGCTGAAAACGTTTTGTGGTCTTTTTATATATAAAAATTTAATGATTTTAACTCTACTTTTTGTCGTTTATATTGAAATTCCTTTCGGGACTCCTATAATTACTCTTTAAGCTCTTCACTATGTCGTTGTGTTGGTTTTGCATGTTAACTTTTTGTATAATCGCACGTTTCGAGACTACTAATTATTAATTACATATTTTAAGAATTTTGTTTTGTTTACCCGATTGCAAAACTCTCAATTAAATTTTTCTAAATTATAGGGATATAATATGAACAAAATGGAACTGTTAGAACTAAACAATGTCACGCACGATGACGAGGGCTGGTATACGTGCGTAGCTGGTAATAGTTTGGGAAATACGTCCGCTAGTGCTTATTTAAGAGTGGTGAATGGTAAGCGTTTAAAAACGATTATTTATTTCAGTATATATATATATATATATATATATATATATATATATATATATATATATATATATAATCTCACGATATCACGATATGCCTAATCAACTCACTGCTGGATGTAGGCAGTTCTCAAACTTTTTCAACGATTCCTATCTTGTGTTGCTCGGATCCGATTGATTCCTGTCCATTTAACCATATAATCTCGCCACCTAACCACAGGCCTTTCTCGTGAACGTTGGCTGCTAACTGACACCACTGTAATATCCGTTTAGTCCATCTTTTATCAAATGTCCGACCCATTTCCATTTTTTCCTGACGATCAGCTCCACTGAGTATACCAATTTTGTCCCCCCTAATCCATGTAACCGTTTTGCGATAGTTGAACTTGATTTCAAGGGTAATCCTCTCGTGAGCCATTTAGGGTTTCCTAACTGTCCCTTTAGTGAGGTTCCATGTTTCAGCTCCGTATGTCAAGACTGCCACCACAGATTAATTATACAACTTACTTTTAAAGCTATTCGGTATTTCTCTATTTTTAAAAACGTTTACCAATTTCCAAAATTCCACCCAGGCAAGCGATATTCTCCTTTTAGTTTCCAGTTGCATTATATTATTCTTATCCATAGTAATTTCCTGTCCCAGGTATACGTATCGACTTACACGTTCAATTTCTTCGCCATTTATAGTTACTGTCGTATCTTCCGCGGTATTCATCATTATTTTGTTTTTTTTTTTACATTTATCTTAAGTCATATTTTCACAGAATGCGCATCAAGTTCGTTTATCGTTAATTGTATTTCATCAGCACTATTACCTATTAGGACTATATCATCTAAATAACGTGATTCAATCTTTCCCCATCGAGCTCCAGTTCAATTTCCTGAAGACACCTTCCACAGCAGCAATGAACAGTTTCGGCGATATGGTATCACCTTGTCTGACTCCCCTTTTCAATTGTATATCGCCTGTGTTTTGAAATAACATTATCTTCATCGACGCATGTTCGTATATATTTTTGATGACAATAATATAACGTTCCTCCAATCCCAAGTGATATAATGACTTTAATATTGCCCATATTTCAACAATATCGAAGGCTTTTTCATAATCCACAAATGCCATACATACGTTAAATGTTCTTATAGTTATACGTGGTCGTTTGTGCTAAACGTTGATCGAAATCCAGCCTCCTCCCTTGGTTGATTATAATCTATAATTTGTGATATCCGGTTCGTAATTACTGGAGTAAACAATTTATACATTTACGATAACATACTGATGGGTCTGTAGTTCTTCAAAGAGAGTACATCTACTTTCTTATGAATTAAAATAACTTCTGCATATTTCCTAGCATCGGATATTTCACTTTCTTTTAGGGATCTATTAAATAGATTACCTAACGTATATACCAAAATATTTCCGCCATATCCCATCATTTCTGGCTATATTCTCTCAAGGTCAGGATATATATATATATATTATTATTTTGGTATATACGTTAGGTAATCTATTTAATAGATTCCTAAAAGAAAGTGAAATACCCGATGCTAGGAAATATGCAGAAGTTATTTTAATTCATAAGAAAGTAGATGTACTCTCTCTGAAGAACTACAGACCCATCAGTATGTTATCGCAAATGTATAAATTGTTTACTCCAATAATTACGAACCGGATATCACAAAGTATAGATTATAATCAACCAAGGACGGAGGATATATATATACAAACGTCGAGTAGTACAAAAATTATTTTATTAATTGAATAATTTAATTATAATTAATTTCCATTAAAATTATTATATTCGAATCAATGAATTACATTAGATCCAGATGAGTTGATAACAAAAATTCCAGTAACGAAGCCAGATTACACGTGGATATTCGTAACAATCGCTATACTTGGAACTTTGTTTATAATCGCTATGATCATCATGTTCGTAATTTGTAAGAAATTAGAAAGGTACGTCACGTAAATAGTCGATATAAATATAAATGTTCGTAACGATTACAATCGTATTGTGCTTTGAAAAAAAAAAAATATATATATATATATGAAAAAAGTGTAACGAGCGTTATGCCTAAAATGCTTTTAAATGAATTATTATCCGACGGTAGTAATAGAAATTATAGTTTATTTAATTCTATTTTTGTATGTATACTCGATAAATGACCAAAAATTAGCTTTGTATGAGGAAATCGTAATATATAATATCTTGTTTTACCGAATAAAATTTTTTATACATAAAGAAAAATAACTGTTTAAATTAATATTATTTTTTGTGTAAAAGGCTAAAGAGCGCAAAATAACAAAAATGATTATAAACGCTATGAAAAATTTTTTATTTTCGTTATTCGTCTGGGTACATTTATGATTAACATATTATTATCGATATTGTTACAGAGAAAAGGAGAAGAAAATGTTAGCTCGAGAAAGAGCGAATGCAGCGGCACTCACACAATGGACTAAAAAAATTATCATTGAAAAACAAACAGTGACTAGTGAAAATATAGAAGGACCGCTGGTAATTTTTTGAACTTTAAATATCACTATCGTAGCAGAAAATTATGTAAACAATGCAAATATTAAAGTATACACTTTTTTATTTACAAAGTTAAAGTTTATTATTTTAAATTTGCTTTCAAATTTACAAGATAGGTGGTAAACAGTTAACGTGTAATAAGACGCCCGGATTAACATTTACCGTTAATCAGGATAAATAAAAATTTAAATAAAAACACGTTGAGCACCGATATACTAAGAAAATATAATATATTTACACGTTAACCGCCCATGGATCACGCCTAAAGGCACCATTGAAACAAATATTTCTAGTTCTACTGTTCCCAAATTAACACTCATCATTTTTTTATCCACACCTCATTTCACACGACTGTTAATTTGATCGCACTTATCAATTTTTTATCGTATTCGATTCGGATGACTAAGTTAATTTTTTGTTTATATGTCTAAATTCCTTTTGTTTATTTTCGAATATTATCTCTTTTAAACTTTAAATGGAATAAACATATATGCAATTGTAAACATGATATTAAGAGGAGAATAAATGTAAATCTCGTGGTAGTCGATAGTTTATTAAAATATGGAAAGATTCGCACGTATCGGTATAGTCAGAAAGATCCGAATTAAAACAGCTTCGAGTTATGGTGTTGCCAGAAGAAGAAATATAATTTAATGTCTATAATACAAGTAGGAATCTTGCGCTATTTTTTGGTCATATGACTAGACGAAATACTATGCACCCAGAAAAACTGATATTGGAATCCAGAGGCAAAAGACAGAGAGTAGGACCACATCGAAGATGGTCAGATTAAATATTAGATATAATGCAACCTAAAGTAACATCACTGGCTGTAAATGATTCATGAAATGATTAAATTATCATGATCACAATATCCTATGTGACAACCATAATTCAGGATATATACATATCGCTCATAATAAAAAAACAAAACAAAAAAACGAAGTATATAAATGCGTGCATACGTTCTATTTCTATTCGTTTGTGTTTAAAATGTTCTGTCTGTATGTCTTTTTATGTTTCGCGTATACTCTTAATTCCATTGTTGAAACAGCTTTGAAAAATATACAACACATTAAACATATAGTAAAACATTTTAAAAATAGTCAAAAGACATCAAAATTGTTATTAAAAAAACAAATGATGCAAAGAACAATGATTTGGTGCATATGAAAGACGTTATAATTGTACGACTCGTTTTTTTTTATAAGGGGCACATCGTTGTATCTAACTGAACTGGGTTTTCTTTAATACGAAAGAATCCTCGTTAAAATTCAATAGTAACAAATATATGAGATGATGCGTGTTTCTTTAAGTTAAATTTTCAATCGTGCGAAGTACACAGTACAATTGTTTCGTAGACGCTTCCTATTTGTGAGCGAATTTACTCTATTTCAATAATAGTTTTTATTAAATCCAGGTTTTTCGTAATTGAACATACCGACTATACCATTATATATTAAACAAAAATATGATCAACTTAAAATTGTGATGTCGAAACAATATTATATTCGTCCATCTCGTTCTGCCTCCGTAATCGTACATCATCTATATATAATTTATATATATATATAAATAAATATCTACTATTAGTTCACGCAGTTTAAGTTTTATTGACTTTACGCTACCAAGAGCTGACATTCTTCAGTGTGTATATGATGCGTATAAATGTGTTTTGTTTTTATGTAGGTACGTAAATCACGTGTAATTTAATCATTTTTCATTTCGTTAGACACGCAATGTCATAGCATGTTGTATGTTAGATTTTATATTGCTTTCTAATTAACAGATGATGCCTATAGTTAAAATTCAGAAACAGAAGGCACCGAATTCAAAATCAGACTCTTTCGCATTGTCACCGTACGAATTACCATTGGATTCAAAGTGGGAGCTAGATCGAGTAAACTTGAAACTAGGTAAAAGTTTAGGCGAAGGAGCTTTTGGAAAAGTTGTAAAAGCGGAAGCGTTTAATATTTTATACGAGGGTGTTACAACTACTGTAGCTGTGAAAATGTTAAAAGGTAACTAATTTTCCTGACATTGTTTAATACGAATATATATATATATATATATATATATATATATATATATATATATATATATATATAAAATGCTAAATTGTTAAAAAGTTTAATTATATGTTCACATTTCATCGGTATATTATAAAGTAAAATTGGAAGCATTTAACATTTTTACGAATGGGTGTTACAACTATTGTAATCTAGTCGTCAAAATGTTAAATAGTAACTAATTTTCCCGCAAAGCGGTATGTGTTATCTTTTCTCTAAATTTAATGTATATATAAAACTTCGGTTTAGATTATCGCTTAGGAAATTTATTATTTTTTCGGAACGATAAACTTAATTTTTTATTAAGTTTTTTATACTTGTACGTAATTGCATATAATTCTTTGTTTCCCCTTCTTTTTCTACCAAAAAGGTTTCATATGCATTAAAACAATAATCATTTAACACTTCAGAATTTCAGAATAATGAATGTACATAATCTAATAATACAATCGTAGTTAACCTGAGTTGAAATCCAGATCTCATTTGAAGAATAGTCTACTCAGTGCCATTTCTTTTCATTGTTTACTTCACACGTACTATTATAATAAAAATATCGCGTGAATAGTATTGTAATACAGTATAGGTTAGATCATTACGATGTTGTTACAATCACTTTAGTCGCACATTTCGATTTTTTGTCGGTTTATACAAATTAGTATTAACTTAAATGCTAGTAGAAAAGTTACAGTATGATTTTTACACAAAAAGATACGTTACACATACCGATTTATAGGATAATCTAAATTTTATTAATTCGGTAAGTAAGTAGCGGTTATAGAATGGTGAATAAATTGATTCGCCCCAACTACTGTGTACTTCAGTTGCACAACAAATTTCATTTATCGTAGTATATCGATCGTATTTTCTTCATTAATTTCAAAATGGTCGTTACTTTGTAAGCTGTATTTAAAATGTCGAACAATAAAAAATAAAATACCTAATGTCGTTAGCGTCATCACACGCTATATGGTCGGAACTGTTAGTCAGATGAAACATCACCGAGCTTACCATGCCCTGAATACACTATAGAAATTGTTATCAATTTGTTTCAATTTCTGTTAGATATATTTGATAAAAATTCAACTGTTTTTTTTTCCTCCCATATAGTACATATTTTGACTAGAAGACAGAAGCTTTTCGGCTATTAAGCCATTTTCAAGTGTGCATAAATAAAAAAAAAACAGCATAAAATAAAATGTAAGAAATTACTTAATTCAGATACACAATATTACAAAGAAAATTAACTAACCTGATGGTGAATATGGTAAACAACACACAATCAACTAATCAGTAATATACATAATAATTTATATATAACCCCATAAACACTAACCAGCCAGAAAAATCCAAACTCCGTATAATATAAAAAATACAAGGTGATAAATTTATAATATACTTCTTAAAAGTGATTTTTCTTTCATTACACGTTCCTTTTCTCTATAAATATATAATTCCTCCTAGCTATGTGTAATATCAAAATTATATATATATATATATATATATATATATATATATATATATATATAAAAATGGTAATGCCTTTACAGCCTACTCAACGTGATACTCTATGTACTACATTATATTTCTATAAAATCGGACAACTTCTCCAGAAATATCGCTATATTTGGAAATATATATAAATTCTCAAGATAAAGAAGGGACAATACATTATATGGAACACCGTTATGAGACGCGCACAGTAATTTAAGATATCAAAACGTAATGTTATTAAAGAACGGCATTCGAAGAACATGTGATCAGGATCGCAAATTACACGTCCAGCATGTATAGGACAGTAAGGAGTTTCTCTAAGCTGAGTAAGGAACAGACGGTCCGGAAACAAGGAATGCAATCTACGGATAAGTACAATTCCTCTCCGCTTAAGATTTTTAAAAAAGTAGAACCATCTGGTAACAGACGGTTGCAATTGATAGTACCTAGTAATAGGCGACTGCTGTATACACTCCATGTAATGTAGTTATTGAAATGAATACATTTTAATTTTATTTGAAAAAAAAATGCGCCTTTAAATTTTTTAATATTATTTTATGTGTATGATTCGGTGAGAAAAACGCCTTCTCGACTATTAACAATTTTCTATTCTAAAATCGCTATCTGAAATTTTAGGAAGAATTAATCTCGTCGTGTGACTATCTAACGATATTTCAAATATTTTCGATGCTTCTATCGTACTTTTAAATGTTCTCCTTTATATACGTGTCAAATAATATGATATCGTTTAATTTTATCGCGTTACTTATTTGTTAATTATTATCTCTTCCCACAGAAGGTCATACCGACGCAGAAATGATGGATCTCGTATCGGAGATGGAAATGATGAAAATGATTGGAAAGCATATGAATATAATTAACTTATTGGGATGTTGTACGCAAAACGGACCTTTGTACGTGATCGTAGAATACGCGCATCACGGTAATTTAAGAGATTTTCTACGACAACATCGACCTTCATCTTCCGGTTACGAACCGGTTATTGGGAATGATTGTAACGCATTTACTGAAAAGACTTTAATATCATTTGCTTATCAGATCGGCAAGGGAATGGAATATTTAGCATCCAGACGGGTAAGAAAATCGATAACAGTTTTTTCATTACATATATAGTCGTTTACTTGATTCGAACATCATGAGACTATGGGCTACTGACTCCACGATCCTTCCCGCCTTTTTAATTTTACCCCAAGCATATTGTATTGTTTCTGGGAACCATACAGTATAGTGTGTCCTGAAGTCACACGCCAATACCCGACTCGTTTAATGTAAATATATTTATCTCTTTATATTTTTTTTTTCGCCCGGAACACTCTACAGTATTTTTCTCCAACAGAACAGTTCGAATACGTCGATTGGTCGAATGTCAACTACTTTAGCGTCCAGCATTATGAAAGAATGGAAAAAACTAAACTATTAAATTTATTTTTGTTCCTATTGCAATGTAGCGGCTTATCCATATCCTTGTTAGCTGTGTTAACGTTATATATATATCATCATCATAAGTTTGGCAGTCCTAGGACTGATTTTATTCCATAGTAAGTAACTTCCAGCCCAACCGATTCTCTGTAGCTCTTTTCATTTTCCAGTATTGATTCGTGCCTGCATCATGCAACAATGTTGTCACGAAAGTGTTTCGTGGTCTACCACGACTTCTTTTCCGTGTAATCTTTCCTTCTATTACATCGGGTAACAGATCACCATGTCGGAGTACATGTCCCATCCAGATGAATCTTCTTTTCTTTATCGAATGTAATAAGGTCCGGTTTTCGTCAATTCTTTGGAGAACTTCTTCATTCGAAACTTTTTTTGGTCCAACTTATTCTTTATATCTTCCTCCAACACCACATTTCAAAAGCCCGTAATTTTTGAACATTCCTTTTGTTCCGTGTCCACATTTCAGCACAGTATAAAGCGCTACAGGCCACACGTAAGTTTTAACAATACGTTTACGTAGTTTTAACGGTATTGACTTTGGCATAATATATTTTGCTTTTCTTGCCAGGCTAGTTTGGCTAATATAATTCTTGAGTTTATTTCTGTATCGCAATACAAGTCTTCCCATTATTATTTGACCGAGATACTTGAATCTTTGTACTTGTTAAATTTTCTGGCCATTAATTTCCAGTTGAAAACGATTAGGATGTTTACCAAACACCGTGATTTTAGTTTTATTAACATTTATTTCTAATCAAACTGATTTCCTGTATCATTTAAGGTCTGTACCATTTTTTGTAGTATTTTCGGAGACTCAGCAATTATAGCTTGATCGTCTGCAAATCGTTTGAAGCCTTTCTTAAGCGAATTAGAGTTAATTTAAGCACAAGTAAAAAGGAATGGAGATAACAAAAAACCTTATCGTACTCCTTTATTTATTTTTGCGCCTTTAGATATATCCCCGTATACTCTAATAACCGCCGTTTGACGTATGTATAAATTATATATCAAGTTTAATATGCTTTTGGGGCATTCCATTTTCTCAAGGAGGGGAAAAAGCTTATCCCAACTGATCTGATCAAAAGCTTTGTATAATCGACAAAACAAATGAACATCTTCTTATTTACATTCATCAGGCGCTCTCCAACATGCCTTAGCGTCCCTATTGCATCTCTGGTCGATAGATTCTTACGAAAGCCAAATTCTATCTAAAAATTGTTTACATATTTTTCTAAACGTTTTTTTATTATTTGCAGCAATATAGAAAACCTAACTTCTTGAACCTAGGATCTAAGAACGTCGACTTAGTCACTATATTATTTTGTTCTAATATACCTAGACGTCTACTTACAGTATCCTGGATATATTTCTGTAACTGTTTACCACAATCAGTTTCAGTCTTTAAATTGCTTAAAGAATGTTGCATACCTCTAATCAACGGTATAATGAAAAACATAGTTGGATATTTTTCTGCTGACATTATAACGGTTAGCGTTTCTGCGGGTTTTAATATTAATACGAATTCCTTAAGTAATTCTCATTCAGCTGCATTTATAAAATCGAGAGCTTTCGGAAGGCTTGTTATTAGGACAACAGAAAGAAGATCTTTATTTTTAATAAGCCTTTCTACCATTATCAACACCGAATTCCATCGTGTAATAACATCCTGTTTTAGTTTTAGTTAAGACAAGCCCTATCTGTATTTGAACATTTCTTAACGTTTCAGCTGCGAATACACTATGTTTGAAGTGACCAACTAAACTTCGGCATTTCTTCAAAATTTCATGTAATATGACATTTATAGCTTCAGTCACACTAAGATTCATGGTGTGCGCTACACAAGGATGATGATGTTTTTGCAAGAAATCGTTAATCGTTTTTTTTAATGTTTGCACCGTTATCCGATACTATGGTTACAACTTTATTAAAAATACAGAAATCATTTAGAACCGATTTCAGGACATTTCCAATATTTTCTGTAGTATGGGACCCGTGAATTTCCTTTGTTGCCAAGCACATAATTACGTATATCATCGTCTTTAACGAAATGTAATGTAACAGTAATATAACTACGGCAACTATCTGACGACCATATATCTGTAGTTACAGCAATATACTTAATGGAATTTAAAATATTCTTTAGAAAAAGAACCGACTCTTTATATAACTGGGGCAATAAATTTTCAGTTAGGTATTTTCGATTTGGTAGAGTATAGAGTGGGTTTAACTTTTTTACGAATTCTTTGAACGCTTCATCTTCTACTAATGATAAAGGCTGGTAGTCGTAGGTAATCATTTTCAATAACTTATCATCTATTTCTATTTTTTCTTGAATTGTAATCTCATTACTACGAGCTCCATATAATTTTAACTGTCGTGGACGTTTCAAAGAATTTACAACTTCATCATCTGTTTTTCTTTTTGCACCCTCGTTGGTGTTTTCTTGTGAGTGATTTCTATAATTTATTTCATTTCCTATGGTGAGATTATTTTCGTGATACTGAATTGGATGTATACGCTCTAAATGCTTTATTAAATTAGTTGTATTTCCATGGAATTTTAACTCCTTTTTGCAAATGTTGCAAGACACCGTGCTTCTTTCTTCATTTTTATTATAAAATTCCCAAACACTAGATTTTTTAGCACCGGGCCTCATTTTTTAATAATATAATAAAATTAACAAATACAAGAAAATAAAGTTATTGAATTTATAAAATAATAACCTACGTATAAAAAACTGAATAAACAAAATTAAAAAACGAAACAACTTAACTTTATCACTGTCGTATTCGATACGGATATTATATTTTTAATATACCAAAACCCACCACTCTTCTTAAATATAGTACTAAATTACATATAATGCACACAGAAATCAAATATCTTAATTTGCATTACACTTCAATTTTTTTCCCAACGAATAATACCCTCATGAATACGAAACATACGATTTTAAAAACTACTCATTCAAGTTTAAGGTTAGTTCTCGGTTCTCGAATAAAGTATTCGATTCTTAAAAGTATTCGAACACTAAGTACTCGATTTTCAGAAGTTCTCGATTCTGCCCATCTCTAGTTGCCGGTACTAAAACTGTGTTTGCGCTTACCATGGTTACTCTGGAAGAAAGTAATGTGGTGATTTCCCCTTGCCTTCCACGTGATTTTCTGTTAGGGTTTACTCCCTTAGCCTTTAGGTAAATACCCGAAGCAAGGCAGCGGTTTGTTACTGAGGAGATAACAGTGTTGTAAGGTTTTTACGACGACCTTAACCCGCCGAGTGAGAGACAGTCATAAGATTTATGCAGACTTTTATGGCCAGTTCCTCAAGTTGACCATCTACATCCTCGTATCTCTTCCCCTGCCACTACTGGAATAACCTGCCTGAGGCTTTCCACCAGTAGCCGCTCTTGGTCCGCGACTGCTTATTTGACTACTGTCTTATTCACAGCTAACCTACATATCTGTAGGCCGTTCCACTATCCGCCACCTGTGAACCCGCCGCATGCCGGTTAGAGCCCCGGTTCCCTGAAGGTACAAAGTACCCCCAGATATATATATATATATATATATATATATATATATATATATATATATAAAATTATTCAATCACTCGATCCGAGTGTTATGAATATTATGAAATCAGCTGACAATCGTACCTATTCATGTAACGTCTTTGTGACCAATTGTCTGCGTGCTTCCGCGTCTTCTCAGGCCTTCCATTTTACCTTGTATAATTAGTCTTTCTAGACCATCATTTCTTAAGATATGATCGACGTATCTTCTTTTGCTGAATTACATTCTTCAACCGTATCATTATGTTTAATTTTTGAAGTATTGAAATAATGTATGTCTTCGCCGTCCATGGTATTTCTCAACGTTCTTCAGCAATACACTTCGAAAGCGTTTATATTTTTTATATAATTTTTTTTCCGCGTCCACCATTCGAATGAATATAGAAATATTAACATTAATAATGTATTCACTAGGTGAATTTTTAGACGAATACTTACGTCATAGTTTTTCCAGTTTTATTAAGATTTGACATTGCTGTCTTTGCAATTGCAGTACACCTTTTAATTTCTTCGCTGCATCCACCCTTATCCGTGACATATACACTTATCTGCCACTTGTAATCTTTCGACATATACATGATCATTTCTATCATGATTATTAAAAATCATCATTTTTTTTTATTTCTTTATTTCTAATCCAACTTGTAGGCTTACGACTTCTACTTTCTTAGGATACTTTAGCATTTCATCTTTCGACGAGGCAATTAATGCGGAATTATCAGCGTATCTTGAAGTTATTTATTCGTTTCCCTCCAATCTTCACGCTACCCATTTCATCATTTCAGAGGCTTTTCTATATTGAAAAGTACGGCCTTCACACATACTCTTTTCTATTTTAAAACTTTACATTAGCTTATTAGCTATTCTGACTTACCCTGTGTTATTATATAAAGATTTAACTAAGCAACTAGATACGTGAGTACCGCCCACATTTTCTAAATGTCGTAACGAACATTTTCCATCATAAATATCATTCCTCTGTCTAGCACCCAGATCTCGAAAAAAGTCAAGTTTTAAGGAGGTTGAAATTTTTTCAAATCATCCTTTTTCGACTTTTTTTTTTTTTTAATAGTCATCTAATTATTCGTCCGACCGTCTAAAGGTATTCGACTTTTTTTACCTTATCCTATAGCGGAAAATTTTAATTATATATACTGAGTCTCTATATAGAATAGTAGCGGAGTTACATCGGCCAGAAGTTGATCTATTATCGGGTGTCAGGGGAAAAACGCAAAATTTTCGCAAATCTACTTTAGATGAAATTTCACAGAAAATAACGAGGAAATCAAGTCATTATTTCATTTTGAACATTCAATCGTCTATATTGTAGCCGTGACCAAAATTTTCAAATCGCTATGTCTTTAAAAATGCTTTAATTCGTCTATGCCTTAAAGCCGTTTTCCTACGTCATTATCGCGATCGACGTGATTAGCTTTTTTTTTTTACTACCGACCATGAATGATCGAACTTTACCTCCTATCCTGTCCGATGTATCGGACCGACTGTAGGGTAGTCCAAAGTGCGATAGATGCCACTTTTATATTCTTCGTTCTTCCTCCACTTAGCTATATTAATCCTACAATGCTTCGTACGTAACCTTTTTTAAAATGTTCATCGTAGCCTTTCTAACGACGTTCAGAACTTCCAATTCCGATCAAGGGATGCGAACAAATCAAAGTTTGAAGGCTTTTGCAATATTCCTATTTAAATATATTAAATGAGCTTTAGAGCCGCTTTCTAATTATTTTCAAGCGTCGAGCGATATAACATTTTTTACTCTACTATACATTAGCTTTTGTATGAACTTTATCTCAAACCCATCCGACATAAAGTACCGCCTTTAGAAAAGTTCAAAGTTCAACGGAACCCAAATTTTCTTAAATATTTTCTAATTCCAGTGCCTATAGCTCCTTTCCTATTAAAGCTATATAACTAATGTACATAACCTTTTTTAAAGTACACTTTAAGAGCTTTCATTCAATATATAAACCTTACATTTCGGACATTAGGTCGAAAAGGAATTGCAGTTTAATTAGACTTTTGCAAATTTGAAAACCTGCGTTTTGGCTTATTTTCAAAATAAAATTTAAGCCTTTTAATCGATAGATATATATTATATATACTATATAGAGTATAGGCGATAGTATCGGAAGCGGCCTTTGGACCCGGAATGGAGTTGTAAATGGTCGAAGTGGAAATGTACTGTTATTTCTTTAGTTTTCTTTATGTATTGGTCGAATATTTCCCCCCTCTTATAGTGAAAATATTTAGGCAGTCCAGAAATGTCGCGACCATTTTTTTTTTCAAAAAACCCGATTAATAATCGGCTAATTATTCGATCGTAACGAAAATCGATATTTAACTATTTAAATTAATATGCAAATCGAATCCTAGCGCTAAAATTGAAATTCGAATTTTTGGGATAGGATTTTTTTAAAAAGCAAAACTTTGACTTTTTCAAAAATTCATCCTATAGAGATTAAAATCTATGCTATGGTCCATTTAAAGTGTATCTTGACTATTTTTGAATACCCGACGAATAATAGAGGTGGCAATTAGGGGCAATCCACAACTTTGATCGAGTTTCCAGGGCAGTATGAACTTTCAAACGGTCCGTCCGGTCTAATATAGATGTAACTATACAAAATCTATTGTATAAAGCGAAAAAACCGGCAAAACATGTTTCAAACCAAACCCAAAAATGTCAATATGCGTTTTTTTCTACTTTTTCGGGATAAATCGCGAACGATTAGAAATCACGGAAACTTGTTTATACGAAAGTTAAGCGGTTTTGAAATACGCGTCTAATGACGTTACAGTCGTATTTTTAAACAAAATGCCCATCAAGAAAATTGTTATTTATATATCTATATATTTTTCCATTAGCTATTATGAGTATATATATCAGCTGTTTAGCCAATGTATCTACCACACACGTCAGGCATACAACCCGTATAAAAATATTTTAATCCGAACCTGAAAATTTCAAACGGCACCTTTCTGCTTTTTCTGGTCTATCGATTTTTTTTAGATAGGAAATAGGAAAATATGTTTTGTACGAAAGTTGTAGTGTTTTTAAATATACGCGTTAAAACACGTCATACTCACGTTTTGAAAGTGAATAGGTAAAGAGAAAACTGGGGTCGAAATGTTTTTTAAGGGTTTTTCCCAGGTATTAACGATTTCAGAATAGATAAGGGGCCGAGTTTGACGTCAACGAAAATTGACATGGGAATCTATTCAATTTAGGATTTTCAAAACGCCTCTCGATTTGATTTTGGACTGGCCGCATTGCTTTCTAATGGTATATATATAGCAAAACTTTAAAAATTTATATATACACGTACATGCAATGGTGATAGTAAAAATTGATTTTCAAATGTGGTTCGGGACATTAGCATGTATACAGACATACATATTGTTGGAAAACTTGGTTGCCTGAATGGAAGTGACTCTAACTTAGCGATCGATCTGTCAACGATTCATTGTAGCCGCGAGTTCAGCATCAGCTGATTAACTAACTTTTGTAATAACCTGTATAGGCCTCCAGAGCAATTATCATTATTTTTTTTTACATTATTTTCGGCAAAATGCTGGTTTCTTTGTATTTCCATTTTCTAGGTATTTCGATTAATTCGGAACTATTTTTTTTTTAATTTTCTATTAAAAACCCGAAGGAATCCAAGTTCATTTCCACCTCCTTTTGTCGGCACTTGCTACGCCAATTATTATGTTTTTGATAGGTATTTTTCTTATTTTTTATATATATTACCTTCGACGAATTTACCAAAAACTCTAATCCTACTGGCGCCAGCATGCCCTCTCTTATACATACATACATATATATATAATACTCATTCTTAACTCTCGCATATATATATATATATAATACTCATTCTTAACTCTCGCATATATATATATAAATATCATTGAGGAACTAATTTTTCGATCTAAATTCCTCAGTCAATTTATCTTTAATTTTCATATTTCAGTATTATCGTTATACGAATTTAATTAAATTAATTAAACGTTATTGCAAGCTCACATCATTAAGTACTAGCATAACTTTTTGTAAGAGATAGTGACCCGGATATAGAGATACGAGCTCGAATTGAAATGGCCCGAGAAATGTTCATGAAATTCAAACACGTTCTTTGTAACCAAAAATTAAGCTTAGATGCCAAAAAGAAGGTTCTGGATTGTTACGTGTGGTCAGTACTTTTTTATGGGTGCGAAACTTGTACGATAAAAGAAAATATGAAGAAGCGCATCTTATCGTTCGAAATGTGGTGTTACAGAAGGATATGGAAAATTCCGTGGACAAGTAAAACGAAGAAGTGTTAAAACTTTTGAGGACTGGCCTGATACTAATGACTATAATAAAAAGACGAAAAACTGCGTTTTTGGGGACACTTAATGCGAGGATCGAAATATCACCTTTTACAAACAATGATCAATAATAGAAGAAAACCGGGAAGAAGAAGGATCTCTTGGCTTGACTACATTAAAATATGGACTGGAATTCAGAGTGCAGCGGAACTAATCAAAGCGTCAAGTCGGAACTCCTTCCATCAGATAGCGGAATCCATACATGATGATTAAGCAATATCCGAATCAGGTGGCACGCAAAGGAGAAGAAGAATAACTTTTTGTCCATTGACGAGGTCCACAAAAAAAGACAATATACGATGCAACAGGATTTAGAATTTTGCCTATTACAATATATTTACAAGTATAAATAATGTTATATACACACAGTGAAATATGTTTAGCGCGAAAACGCTCAAGACGAAATATCGGTTAACATGAAATAATGATCCCATCTGTCTTCGTATTTTTTTTTCTCTTAACACGAAACAAAAACGCTGAAAAGATTTCGCTTCTTAGAATCGACCTGATTTGAAACCGTCCAAAGTTTAATGTTAAAAATACAATGCAAAAAATATCAGATTATTTTCCAAAAAAATTAATAATCGTTTTATATTTGTTTTTAAAAAAATTAAAATTATGTATGTAATAAATTACATAAAATTCTTGTTAATAATACAGTTGTTTTATTGATTTTTATTAAGTGCATGCATACACACACATCTATTTTATGTAATATGTTCTATAAACGTAATTTTGTTGAATATGTGTACTTTTTTTAAATATCGTTTAACATGAAAATATATTTCAGTCTTCTCCATTTCGTGTAACAATTTTCACTGTATAGATATATATATCAATGACCGGGATTACAAATAATTTATACTCTCATATTTATTCTTTTTTCAGTGCATTCATAGAGATTTAGCCGCTCGTAATGTATTGGTTAGCGAAGATTACATTATGAAAATAGCTGATTTCGGTTTGGCTAGAGATGTTCACAATAACGATTATTATCGTAAGACTACAGACGGAAGGTTACCGGTTAAGTGGATGGCTCCTGAAGCTTTGTTTCATCGTTTATATACCGCGCAATCTGATGTGTAAGTATTTATATATATCACGATATGCCTATATCAATCCACTGCAGGGTGTAGGCAGTCTCCAAACTTTTCCAACGACTCGTATATTGTGCGGCTCGGATCTAATTGATTCCTGTTCATGTAACAACATCATCTAGCCAGCTCTTCCTTGTGGACGCCAGCTACAATGGGCCATCACTGTAATACCCGTTTAGTCCATCTCCCATTTCCATTTTAGCCTGGTGATACGCTCCACTGCGTCTACCAATTTCGTCTGTTCCCTAATCCATGTAACTGTCTTGCGATCTTTGAGCTTGATTCCAAGGATAATCCTCTCGTGAGCCGTTTGGGTTTTCCTAATACTTCTAGCTGTTCCTTTAGTAAGGCTCCACTATGTTTCAAGACTGGCATCACACATTGATTATACAGCTTACTTTTTAGACTATTTGGTATTTCTTTATTTTTAAAAACGTTTCCTAATTTCCAAAATTCCATCCAGGCAAGCGATATTCTCCTTTTAGTTTCCAGTTGCATTATATTATTCTTATCCATAATAATTTCCTGTCCCAGGTATACGTATCGACTTACACGTTCAATTTCTTCGCCATTTATAGTTACTGTCGTATCTTCCGCGGTATTCATCATTATTTTGGTTTTTTGTACATTTATTCTAAGTTCTATTTTCACAGAATGCGTGTCAAGTTCATTTATCATTAATTGTATTTCATCAGCACTATTACCGATTAGTACTATATCATCTGCGAAACGTAAGTGATTCAATCTTTCCCCATTTATTCTGATACCCATTGAGCTCCAGTTTAATTTCCTGAAGACACCTTCCATTGAGGCAATGAACAGTTTTGGCGATATGGTATCACCTTGTCTGACTCCCCTCTTCAAGTGTATATCGCTTGTGCTTTGCCATAACTTTATCTTCATCGACGCATGTTTATATATATTTTTGATGATGCTAATATAATGTTCCTCCAACCCTATGTCATATAATGACTTGAATATATTTCAACAGTATCGAAGGCTTTTTCGTAATCCACAAATGCCAAACATACGTTAAGGTTATACTCTGCACAATTTTGTATTAATGTTCTTATAGTTAATACGTGATCGTTTGTGCTAAACCTTGATCGAAATCCAGCCTGCTCCCTTGGTTGATTATAATCTATAATTTGTGATATCCGGTTTGTAATTATTTGAGTAAACAATTTATACATTTGCGATAACATACTGAGAGGGTCTGTAGTTCTTCAGGGAGAGTACATCTCCTTTTTTATGGATTAAAATAACTTCTGCGTATTTCCAAGCATCCGGTATTTTACTTTGTTTCAGGCATCTATTAAATAGATTACATAACGTACGTATCAAAATATTTTCTCCATATTGCATCATCTCTGGTAATATTCTGTCAGGACCAAGAGTATTATTCTTCTTTAATTATTTCAGAGCGTATTCGACTTCATCTTTGGTTATGTCCGGAATTTTATTGTTGTCCATTACATTATGATCGATGTTTCTTATTTGTTCTTCTGGCGGTACTTTGGTACTATATATATCCATGAAGTATCTGTCGACTTCATTTGTTATTTCATTTTTATGCTCTACAATTTTTCTATTATAGTTTTTTATCTTTGTTAGTATTTTTGTACTATATGATAATCCAGGTTTTTTTTTCATTGTACCAACAAAAATTTACCATAAACAATGGTGATCAAGTAGGACAAGGGAAAGAAAATGAAAAAAGAAGAGAAGAAAGGAAAAAGAAAAAAAGGAGAAAATAAATCTAACAACTCCAACGAGTATGCCAGATTCTTATATGAAAGAAAAACATCAGATGACATATTTTCTTCAGATCGTTAAATGAGAATTTCTAGCTTACAGTTATGTAAACTCAAGTGATTGGAAGCGCGTCGCGGCAACATTTCCTTCTGTTTAGTCTCCTGTTGGATTTAGTTGGTAAATCCACAGTGGACATTTTGTACACTAATGGATTACCATTAACTCGCATTTTGTCGAAGAAGATTTTATACCGCTGAACATAGTAATCCTCCACAAATGGAACCTTCAAGTCTGTATGCAGCGTGTGGTTTGACATGTAGTGATGCAGATGTTATTGTGCGTAATAACTTTGACTGTTGCCGTTGAATTTTAAGAATGTTACTGCAACATGTTGTTCCGTATATCTCTGTTCCATAACGCCAGATTGGAGCAATGATCACGAGATATATGTTTCTCTTTACTGCCAGATTAAGGTGCCGTAACAATGGCCAAAGTAGTCTGGCACAAGTAAATACCGACTTTCTCGTATGATCCACATGAACACTCCACGTTAATCATATATCCATGTGCATTCCAAGATAGCGCACAGATTCTACTTGTGGAATATTCGTGTTAGAAATTTTTAACTGGGAACAGGTCAGTAGTTTATTTGTAAACGTAATGTGTTGACATTTAGTCGGGTTAAACGATATCTGCCAAAGACGTGCTCATTTCTCTAATCGATTCAGATGATTTTGAACAGTGATGCTAGCATATGTGGCATCTGAATTAGATGCGAAGATTGCGATATCATCGGCATATGTAGTCAACAAAGTTTGATTGGAAATAAGCAGGTCGGCCGTATAGATGGAATACAGTAATGGTCCCAGCAGGCTGCCTTGCAGTACAGAAGATCTGATTAAATATTCTTTTGAAAATGAATCGTTTATTTTTACCACAAATGACGGGTTACATAAATATGATTTTAACAATAAATAGATGTCTTCATTAAAGTACTGCCTTATTTGATACAACATTCCAGGATGCCAAACCTTATCGAAAGCTTGGCTGACATCGAGAAATACAGCAGAACACACCTTGTTTTTCAAATGTTAGTGAAATCGCATCGACTAGTTGATGGCATTGCTGAATAGTAGAATGCTCCTCATGGAAACCAAACTGATGGTTCGGCAGTATGTTGCAATTTATTATAACCGAACTCATCCGATTAAGGATAAGTTTCTCCAAAATTTTTGATAGTGTGGAGAGCAGGCTTATTGGCCTGTAAGAGGAAACCACTAATAGCTTTTTTCTCATTTTATGAATCATGATAATAATCGACCTCTTCCACAGTTCGAGATAGTATCCCAATCTTAATATTGCATTAAATATATAGCATAGGATAATAGATGCTTTTTTCGGAAGATGCGACAGTATTTCTCCTGTGATTTTGTCCATACCAGGGGTCTTATGCAGTGGTGCTTTCTGTAGGAATGCAGAGACCTCTTTTGGAGAAAAGCTCTTAGTATGTTCACTATGACGAGGTTTTCTTAATGCACTTTGTATAAGAGCTGGATGCTTCCTGCTATAATCGGGTTGTGGAGTAAAGACGGTTTCGAGATGTTTAGCGAAAGCTTCAACCTCTTCTGTATCCGTTTTAGCCCATGCATCCTCCACTCTGATGTTATATTCTCAGTAGTTTTTTTAGTAACTGACCATAATAATTTATCGTTGTTATTCAAAGCTTGTATATGTTGATTCAACATTGTATTTTTATATTCGTTGATTTTATTTTTTAATTTGTTTTGAGATTTCGTGAAAATATTTTTTAATGATGGGTAACAGTTACATTGCCACTTCTTTCTGGCTGCTCTGGTTTCTTTTATTAATTTTCTTATTTCGATAGGTACATAAATATTGTTATTGAACTTTTTCGACTCGTAATTAGTAGAAGTTTTACATGTATGTTTGATGAGATCGGAAAAATTTTTGATTGCTATGTCTATGTCACATGTTTCATTCAGTTTAACTTTTAAATTTATGTTGTTTTCGATTATATCTGAAAATAAATTCCTATTTGTGAACTTCCATTCGCATTCATTGTATAATTTTTAGATTTCTGCTATGTCTATGCCACATGTTTCCTTCAGTTTAACTTTTAAATTTATGTTGTTTTCGACTATATCTGAAAATAGATTCCAATTTGTAGTTTTATTTGTAAACTTCCATTGGCGTTGTATAATTTTTAGATTTATATCCAGACCAGCAACTACAGGGGCATGATCGGAAGATAGATCCGTAAGTATCCTACATTTCCGGTTGTACCTACGAAGGCCATTAATGATAAAGAAATCTAATACGTCGGGAGTTCTATTAGAGTGTAGTGGCCAGTATGTAGGAGTCATTGGAGATAAGATAGTGAGTGAATTTACTTGTATAACTTTATATAATTTCCTACCAGATAAATTCGTAATTCTCGATCCCCATGCAGTGTTTTTACAATTATAGTCTCCACTACATATGAAATTGTTTCCTAGTTTGTTAAAAATTACATTATATTCTGACTCTGATATGTGGAAGCCCCCATGCCAATCGATCGCAGCTACTGAGAAATCATTTACAAGCGTTTCTATATTCACTGCTACGATTTGGTACCCAAATGTGCTGTGCATAAAATTCATGTATTGCTTATAAATGTTTCTGACTAATATGATTGAACAACCATGAGCCGTTCCATCAGGATGGTGACCTGAATATGATGTATATCCGTGAATGTTAAAACTGTTTTGGGTTATGAGATGCGTTTCTGTAATTAATGCAATGTCAATTGCATTGTGCTGAAGGAAAAATTGTAGCTCGTATCTTTTTTGTGTAACTCCATTTGCATTCCACAAAGCTACTACTAATGAATGCTGTGTAATTATAACTTTATTATTGATCATTATGGGAGTAACTTCTGGATGGCTTTCGTCAAAAGTGATATCAAAGAATTTATTGTGGTCTTAAGTTCGTTAAGGAATGTTACTAATGTTATTGAGAAGTCATTATTATTAGTAGCATAATTACTATTATTATGACCATTATCCATTGTAGTAATAATGTTGGAAGATGTTTCGGATTGTTTAGTATTTCCACTTTGAGTGACATTGGCATATGACCTACGATTTGTTGTAATTAAACTTTGATTGTGATAATTATTATTGGGTTTGTCATATATGCGAATATTTTCCTGGACCCGAGCATGAGAGGGACCTTATGTTTTTATAAAATTGTGCTTGTTGCTTGTAGACCATACTTCCTATATAACTTGATTTTTTAAATACCTTCGGACCCCTATTTACTTCAATTGTTTTCTTTAGTGTTAAATTTCTGAATATCTCTTCTCATTTGTTTTCTTAATAGTTTGTTCAATTCCGCCCATTCGATTAAGTTTTTGTTAGTTTCCATTTTCATTGCTGCATTAGCGCTATAGTGCTCTTAGTTTTCTTGTTATAGCTGTATTTTTTTGGGGTGCACCTTAGATGAACATTCCCGTATTGTTTCCACAATAAATATAGCAGCTTGTCCAAATTATTTGGTATTCCGTCCTTCAATTTTCCCTCTAATTCCTTCTGATATTGTAGCACATTTTGTGATATATATATATATATATATATATATATATATATATATATATATATATATACATATATACGTGTGTATGTGTGCACATATATAAGAAATAAGTTTTTTAGGGGGGTTCCGCAGCGGTTTGTCCATTAAACTTTATAACATAGTTTTAACAAAAAAATTATCTTAATTTTAACTATATGAGTATGTTACAATTAATAATGAACCTATATAATCATATGTATATGTGCATGTTACGTGTAGAGAGTAAGAAAGGTATATAGACAGGAAAAGGGACGTGTAGGGATATGAAGTGATTATAGATGTCACGAGAAGAGTGGTAGTATGAAGATTCCAGAAAAATGTGTTTTGCGTCTATGATACAATGGATATCTGAAGGATGGAAGCAACGAGATGCATTTGAAAATGCATGCCGGTGGACGATTTTTTACAAAACGTAGTCTACATAAAGCAACAATAAAACCACGGAGCATACCCACTTGTATTTGGATCTTATAGAACGGGGATAGACAAGAATGATCAGGCTAAAGCAGTTTATATTGTGTAACATTATAGGGATTATTCTAAGGAGCTTTCCAGTATTCTTTATGTGCTGTTTTAATGATAGATAGAAGATCAATGCAGAGCGAGTAAGCAATAAATGAACCAAGGTATATTGTACATTTAGTATAATGGTCGGCAAGTAAATAGTTACGAATTTCAAGTATTATGGGAGAGGAATGAGGATTATAATGTGAGAACTTTAAAGCCGAGAGACAACTTTTAAAGTCAGAAAAAATTATGACCTTTAGAGTTATCAGAGTTAACAGGATAAAATGCAGAGTTCAGACTCTGCTGTAAAAATGGAAGAAACTCGCAAAACGATAAATTGTTTAATTATGTCGAAGGAAGGAATTACAAAAACTGCTCCTAAATGATTCTACGATTTAGAACATTCTGTATATATATATATATAAAGAAATTCTAACCAGTTATCACAAATATAGGATGTAAAGAGAATATTAACGATTGAAGGGGTGCAGAAACTTTAAAAGTTTTAAAAGAATTTAAATCTAATACTAGATCATTATTGAAGAAGAAATAATGGAGAGGTAAAGAATGAAGTATTAATTCACTGTGCATGTAAAGGCGATGTGTAGAAAGACAGGATTGGACGATGATGAAGATAAAATCTCCAAAAACAGCATGATAATGAATTTGTTATCATCAATCATAAATAAATTTGTTTCTAAATGAATCGCCTATTAAGAATAACTATGTGGAACATAAACGGATTGGCACAGTATTGTCATGAAGTTGAAGCATTTATTATAAGTAACAAAATTGATATTCTGTTGATATCTGAATCACACTTTACAAACAAGAGTTTTATTAAAATACCGCGTTATACAGTCTACCATACTCAACATCCAGATGGTAAAGCACACGGAGGTACGGCTGTTATAATAAAAACATCAATGAAGCACTATGCAATAACCAACTTTACTGAAGCATATCTACAGGCAACCACTGTAACCATTGAAACAACTTTAGGCTATATTGCAGTGTCATCGGTTTATTGTCCCCGTAGGGACAACATTAAGGAAGAACATTTTGATGAGTACTTTAAAAGTCTTGGAAACAAATTCATAGTTGGCGGAGATTTCAATGCCAAACATACATCATTTGGCTCTCGATTAACAACACCAAGAGGAAGACAGTTATATTCATGTCTATTGAAAAATAAATATCAGTGCTTGTCAGACGGAAAACCGTCATACTGGCCAAGTGATATAAATAAACTTCCTGATTTGTTGGATTTCTTAGTCAGCAAAGCAATTAATCTGAGCCAGACACTAGATGAAACGTCAATGGGCGGAACTTCTGATCACTCACCAAAAATACTAAGCCTCAGCAGCACAGTGATACAGATCCTCATTACACCAAAATTAACAAACAAGAAAACTAACTGGCATGTTTTTCAGCAGATGGCTGAAAGTGAAATCGATCTCAATATTCCGTTAAAAACTGAAAAAGATATCGAAATGGGTGTCGAACACTTTATTAAATGTATTCACAAATCGGCATATTTAGCTACTCCTATACATAAGTCAGATAGAAAAACAAGTCATCCGAAAATGATAAAAGACATGATTGCAGAAAAACGGCGACTAAGAAGAGTTTGGTAATATGATAGGACCCCTGTAAACAAAAATGCACTGAACAAAATGACAAAAAAACTGAAAAAAATACTCTTGGGCATGAAAAATGAAGTTTTTCATGAATATCTAACAAATCTTACACCAACGGCAGATACAGATTATTCTTTATGGAAGGCTATTAAGAATATAAAGAGGAATCATGTATCTCAGTGTTCACCAATTATAGTGGAAAACCGCCAATGGGCAAGAGCAGATTAAGAAAAAGCGGAGGCATTCGGTAAATACCTCTGGAAAATTTTTCATCACGATAATTACAACACATTAACCTCTGAAGAAGAAAATATTTACAACTATTTGGAAACACCATTTCAGATGTGCCCACCTATTACATCTGTTTCACCAATGGAAGTGAAAGCATGTATACAAAAACAGCTTCAACCAAAAAATCACCCGGTTATGATTTGATAACCTCAGTAATGCTTAAAAACTTGCCACGGAAAGCAATAGTCCTCCTAACATATATTTTTAACGCGATTCTCCGTACTGGTCACTACCCTATCCAGTGGAAATTCTCATCTATAATTATGCTGCAGAAGCCAAGCAACCCGCAAGAACTGGTCACATCATACAGACCCATCAGCCTACTACCGACTATGTCAAAATTGCTTGAAAAACTAATTTTGAAAAGAATAAAATCAATTCTTGATGGTAAAAACATAATACCCGATTGGCAATTTGGTTTCAGAAACAAACACAGCAGTAGAGCAGACTCATCGAATAGTTAACTTAATCAACAGTAGTTTCGAAAACAAAAAAATTTGTCCTGCAGTGTTCCTTGATATTGAGAAAGCTTTTGACAGAGTTTGGCATACGGGTCTATTATACAAGCTAAAACTTAACTTGCCACACCAGTACTATACACTATTACAATCATACTTAACGGATAGATACTTTCAAGTTAATATAAACGGTGCTCGATCACAAATATATGCTATATGTTCGGGTGTGCCTCAAGGCAGTATACTCGGTCCGCTGTTGTACCAGATATGTACATATGATTTTCCAGAAAATAGATACACTACTACAGCCATGTTTGCCGACGATACGGCAATATTATCCACTGACTGTAATCTAACAGTTGCTACCATGCATCTCTCTGTAGTTGGAGAAGTGGTTTCAACTGTGGAAGATTACAGTTAATGAGTCTAAATCTAATCACCTCCTTTTTACATTAAATAAAAAATTTGCAAATGTGATAATTCAGTTAAATGGAAGAACCATTCCAACAGTAAATAAAGTAAAACATTTAGGACTGCATTTAGATCAACGTTTGAATTGGAAAGATCATATTCTGGCCAAATTGAAACAACTGGATCTGAAACTGAGAAGTATGAGCTGGTTGATGAATAAATACTGTCTGTAGAAAATAAACTTCTATTGTATAAAGTCATTCTAAAACCAATATGGACCTACGGAATAGAAATCTGGGGAACAGCCAGCGATTCACGAATAAAAATACTTCAGCGTTTTCAGGCAAAGGTCTTACACAGCATTGTGGGTGCTCCATGGTTTGTAGTGACGATCTTCATAAGGACCTTTACATGCCGACTGTAATGGAAACTCTCAAAATCCACAGTGAGAGATATATCCAGCGATTACAGCACCATGCAAATCCACTGGCAGCCGATCTCAAGGATAACAGCGCTCATTTTCAGCGTCTGAAAAGACTTATGCAAGTAGAGCTATGTAGGCGATCTTAACTAATGCTTATCAAATAAAGAATGGCTGTTGTTGGACAGCATTCTATTAATATTCAATTCATCTGATAACAGTGCTACTTATTATCCACCTAGGATAGATTGTATGCAAAAAAAAAAAAAGGTTCTGAAAAATTTTAAGGGATGAAAGAAATAATGAATATGAAGTAATTGAGGAGTTAATCAAAAATTTATCAGCCAAATAAGACCGACGCACAGATAAAGGGGGGACTTTTGCCTCCACTTCTAAACTGGATATGAAAGTAGAGACAAGAGCTCCAAGGGCCAAATGTAGACATTTTGAAGTTTGTCCAAAGTTGAAATATATCTGGATGGTGCATTGATAAACAGAAAACTACCATAATCTATGGCACTACAAATAAACGATTTATACAAAATAAGTAAAATTAGATGATTGCCACAAAAGTTGTATACAAACGCATTTTTAAGGGATTTTTTCATTTGGAATCTGTGGAATAAATATCCTCAATATGATTATGCCAATTGAGTCTGTAATCTAAGTTAAAACTTAAATACGTGCAAGATGCGGAAAATG
Organism: Coronaproctus castanopsis; assembly: GCA_032883995.1. Lineage (NCBI taxonomy): Eukaryota > Metazoa > Arthropoda > Insecta > Hemiptera > Monophlebidae > Coronaproctus > Coronaproctus castanopsis. The sequence goes on along the minus strand of CM065053.1, from coordinate 102,796,085 downwards.
GAACGCAATAATTGTCAACAAATAAACCGGGTACAGAATGATTAATACATCTGTAAGAAAATATGATACATTTATGTGAAGAAAGAGTGAAACATATGTTATTTAATAAATTACTAGTAACTGAATACCCTCTGAAAGATCAGAATTAGTTTTATAAAGTACAATGCCATCAGCATAGGACAAGATATTAATGCTATTACGAGGGCATGCTTGGAATAATTTAAATATGTAGATATTGAATAAAACCAAGATTACTTCGATATAATTAAGTTTGTTCAGTTTTAGAAAAAAATGTGTTTTTAAAGAATATTATCTCAAAACGTTTATTACATTCTAACTAAAACTATTTGTTATGATATCATTTTCATTAGTTGATACTAACTATAATTTTAATAATATTCGATAAATGGTGAGTCCGTTCCATTTTATACTAACACAATCAACCATGATACCGACTCTAACACTGTTTCTAATCACACTGGCACATACTAGTACTTCATCCTACACTGATAAACCAAACAAAATCATTCATATAATCGATTTTAACTATCCAACAAAACATCAAGGCTAAATTACTTACCTAACTTTCAAATAACTAGCCAACAAAATGTTAGTTAAAGATTCAAAAACCAATTTAACAGCTTCATGAGTCAGTAATAACATAATAATAATACTTCTTACAAGTAAAAATATTGTCAATGAAATAGTGTACGTTCATGAGGGAATAAGACTCTATCATTTTGTTAAGGCACAAAAACTAAATACAACCTCTCAAAAATAAGTCTATCTAATGTTATACCAATAATTCTAAACAGCCTCTTAAAGTTTTTTAAAACGCAACATAAATCTTCAATTAGCCTCTCACATCTACCTACTTAGAGTGCAACCTCATCATAAGGAATTTGGTCATATCATAAGTTTGTATAAATAAGTATATACCAACATCTTAGAAAACACAAAACTTCCACCAGTTATTCTCCATTATAATGATAACAATTATCGTATCTTTTAACTCATGATGAATTTGTCTGCTTTAAATGCCATGAAACTGACTGCCATCTGAATACAGATTTACACAATATTCCAGACGCAAATCTAGCACTAACCAACCTAATTTCCCTACCTAACACTTACAGTAGACTAGATACTCATAATCCAGGTATAAACAATGAATTCCTACCTCTCACAGATCAATTAATGATATCTACAACCACAACGATAAGATTCTTCACAATCCTTAAACTCACTGCCATCTATCTAAAACACCCCTAGATTTAAAGGAATTGTAAAACCTAAACAAAAAACTGAATCTAAAGGAAAAAAAATAGAGAATTCACCAGATAGATACCTCAGTAGAGCACAATGATAAAACAAAGTCAGATGATCCCTCCGAACCATCAATTAAAGATATTTTCAAAACCTATGCACAGTCAGAGACAACAAATAATACTGCTCTTACATTAACCCCAGCAAATTTAATGTTTTTCATAGATATATGCTCAAAGACCCAGATGCATACAAAATTGCAACAGATTTCACTCCTGATATTACAGGCTTAATTCTTCAACTGAAACAATGCTACAAGTACATTCTTCATCGCAAAACAAAAACTAAAATCACAAACATAGTAAACATTCTCCAACTAATTATCTCAATCCAATCTGGTACTCTTTAATTTGTACATCACATATTTATATCACATTTGTACTCTAAATTTTATTCTCTATATTAAGTAATATTATTTCATAGAATTTTAACAGGTTTCTCTCACATCATGAACATCTTCAAGCTTTAATAAATTCTTACTCGCCAGTATTAATGTGTCTACAAGAAACATTTAAAAATTAATCAAAAATATCTACTATTCGGATATAATACTATCATCAATTTCCCTAACATAAATCAACATATCAAAGGAGGTGTCATTCTTGCAGTAAAACCAAACCTTCATTTTCAGCAAATATCAGTACAAACACATTTACACATACTAGCCTCTACTATATTCCTGGTAGATTCTGTTACAATTTGTACTATTTACTTTCCTTCAGGCAAAAATTTAGATAATGATTGTTTATCATCAGTTTTAAATAGCTTATCCCAACCCTTTATCCTTTGTGGTGATTTTAATTCCTACAGTCCTTTATGGAATAGTTCCTATTATAACAAAAATGGTAAAATCTTGGAAAATATTATTTTAACTGGTTAACTGCCATAATGACCTACCTGGAAGCGATCATATGTCAATTATCATTTACCACAAATTTTTTCAACTTCAAGCTGGCACTAAAGTATGGAACTCTTACACAAAAATTAGTCAACTATCACAGTATCTGTTTAGAAACATTTATAATTTATAAATTTACTAATGTCCAATGCATTTAACTATTGTCCAATGGTAAACTCCTCAGATGTATCAAAGCCAATCTAAAATTTATTTCTTAGTGGTCTGATAAATATTATATTGCAATCAAAAACAGATGCAAAGCATTAAAGAATTTAAAAACTAATCCAACCATATCAAACGATGTACAAAAGTGCATTCAGTAAAGCCACCTGGGTTTTCCAAAAATCCAAATGTTCCTTATGGGAAAAAATTATTTCAACAATTACTACAACAACTCCAGTAAAACTTGTCTGGCAAAGAAATAAAATTTTTATGTTTCAACAACCTCAGTCATTTAAAAAAAGCTCTCTCACCTCTTATGGTGCTGACAGACTGCCACGTCTGCACATTTACTATTCCTTTATATGTTCAAAACTCAAATATGGTGCTCCAATGTTGGCTACATCAAGATCTAGCGCTATGCCGTTTACACATTGGCCATGCAAAAATTTCTCATCTTACTAAATAATTCATATTCCCCTACCAATAATGTATGCACTGTTCTCTTATCTATCAACCATCTAACCTTATTCCGATCCCAAATTCACCTTTCTAGCTCTTTTTCCAAATTTTTGGAGGACGACAAACAAAAGATCCATCTACTATTTCAATTCCTAAAACTATCCAACATCTCGCGTAATATCTAAACTCTATTTACTCGTGCTTCTGGCCAATGTTGCAGTACATGGCACGTCAATGGACACAATGGAATATAATAACTGTAATAATTATCAAGAGCTAAAAATAATTTATCCAATTATTTTAATAAATGAAAAATAAAAATTTTCAAACGACTGTGTAAAAGTTAATTTTTATAATTTCACCATTTGAAAATGTTATTTTTCTAAATTACACTATAAAAATTTTAATTTCTCTTAATACACTAATAGAGTGTATAACTAGCGCATATAAGAAACTGGTATGCTTGGTTCGTATTGTTGAATCATTCAGTTATTGAATATATTTCTTGATTGTAAGAATTCGAGTTTTATTTCGGTACTTTATGCTTTTACGTCGATATGAAACCATCGAAACTTTAATATTTTGCATTAACCAGATTTTAAATTTAGAAATTATTTTTATATTTCGAATTTATCAGAAGATATTTTTTTTTCAGTTCAATGCAACCTACACACCACATAATCATTTAATTTTAATTTATATGTATACGTTTAGATGGTCATTCGGAATATTATTGTGGGAAATAATGACGTTAGGCGGTACACCATATCCGTCCATACCGAATGTGGAAAAATTGTTTCAATTGCTACGTAGTGGACATCGTATGGAAAAACCACCGTTTTGTTCCCTCGAAGTGTACGTATTATTATTGCCGTAATTACCGTTATAATTTATTAAATGCAACGCCGCCGCAGTACACTATTTATTTGAATACGTACGGCATAAAACCGTCGGAAAATATAACTTAGGGGTGATGGGGTTTCAATCACTAATTATCGAGTCGTACTATAGGTTTAAAGAAATTGTAGGATATCCCTCTACATAATGAGTTTGAGACTTTCATTATTATATACTAATCGTTTGACTCTGAGTTCGTAGTAAGAGCCAGAATTTGAAAGTTGTAATTAATATTCGTGTTCATAATATCGCAGAACGATAGTTGTTAAAGATAGAAAATTTAACCTAAAACTAAAAACGAGGATTATCCTCTGTTTTGTATACTGGATAAAGGAAATCACTGTCGTTGGGATGCCATGACAAGATAATGCACTGAATATCGTGGAGGGAGAATTATCGAATGAAAAAAATACCAAATAAGTAAAAAATAAAACCTAAGAATGTGATCAAACAAACGGTAAAGAAGCAAGTTGGCCTATAAAATACTTGAGAGGAAATTTTTACGCTTGCGATACAATAAAAAATTTATCGGAAAAGACTACACGAAGGATAACAGTAACGATATTCAGATGTGAAAATGATACAAAATGCCCAGATAGAGACGGTACTTTATACCTCCTGAACCGGAGCTCAACCGGAACAGGGCGCGTCCACAGGTGGTGGATAGTGGAATGACTTGCAGATATGTAGGTTAGTTGTGAATAAGGCGTCAGTCAAATAAGCAGTTACTCAGGCAGATGATTCCAGTAGTGACAGGGTAGTAGGCATGAGGAGACAAAGAGACAGGTTGGGAACTGTCTATAAAACTGTGTCTACCTAAGAAGGCTTACTATGCCTGAATAAATAAGTCTCACCTGCTATCCCAGTAGCTGCCTTGCGGTTGGGGTTTTACCCAAAGGCTAATGTAGTAAACCTCAAAAGAAAATCCGGTGGAAGGCAACAGGAAACCATCACCATATTTTATTTCCCCAACCAACATGGTGCATAAAGATAATTATACGAACGCTGCACCACCATGGGATGTCGTAGCAATACTACATCAGGCAATGGGCGGTCAGATACAGCGATGTGGAATGACTCGAGTTCCCCACGCCATCGTTGGTGTGGCACTCTGCAGGAGGGAGCAAATGCGCGGTTGAAGTTAGGAACTGGAAAATTCCGAGTACATTATCTACAATGGCAGACAACAGAAACAACTGCAAACTAAAGGTGTTGAAAAACACTTACTGAATTGCAAGATGGAATGTGAGAAGTATGTTAATGGCTCGGAAACTAAGAAATACAACAAATGAAATGGAGCGACTCAACATTGACATATTAGGAGTGAGCAAAATGAGATGGGCGAATACAGGGAAATGCATCTCCAATAAATATAGCCTATACTTCTGAGGCAGTAATAACAGTAATCAACATGGGGTGTCAATCATTAGAAGCGAAAGAATTGCAAAACCAGTTATAGAATTCATACCTTAAGACTGATGATGCTCAAACTAAAAGGTGATCCAGTGAACATTAACATAATACAAGTATACGCACCTACCAATGACAAACCTGATGCTGAAGTAAAACTGTTACGTGAACAGATGAAAGAACTGATGAAAATAACTAGGAAGCAAGAAATAAATATAGTACTCAGCGATTTCAATGCAAAAATGGGTAGAGGCAAATTACAGATATAGTAGGCGACTATGAGCTCGGCATACAAAATGACAGGAGATCCAGATTAATACAATTTTGTCAAGAAGAAGAACTGCTTGTAGCTATTACATGGTTTGATAACCTACCATGAAGATTATATACATGGAAATCCCCGGCAGACAAACCAAATATCAGAAATCAAGTTGACTATATATTAATAGGCAAAAGACACCGAAATGGAATTAGGACTGTTAAAACATACCCTGGCGCTGATATTGAAGCAGATCACAATTCTGTAGTTATGATCTTGCATATAAAATTCAATAAAAAATGTAGAATCAATGTAGAAAACTTAAATAACAAAAAAGTCAAAGTAAAAATCGTTGAACAGTCAAATGAAAGAATAACATAGACTTACTATCAGCAACAATATAGCAGATGTTGACGAAGCGTGAAATGACTTAAAAATGGAAATGAACAAAGTGACACAAGATCACTTTACTCAAAAATCAGTTGTGAAAAAACAATAATGGATAACAGAGAAAACACTATCCTTAATGGAGTTATGTAGAAAAAACAAAGGAACAAGCAACTATACAGGAATACATAGAAAAATTCAGACTAAGATAAGAGAAGCTAAAGATAAATGGATAAACGAAAAATGTGAAGAGATCAAACGCCTGTGGGAAAAAGGATACGAGTTTAATACACAAAAAGTTAGAAGAATTATCCAGGAAATGTAAGTGTTACTTAGTCCTAATCTTTTTTTTAAATATGGCTCCAAGAAAGGACAGCAACTTCCTTTCTGTAATCTTAAACTTTAGTTTAAATAAGCAGCAATTATGATTATTCAACATGTGCAGAGATTTAACCCAATGGTTAAGCTCTGTCACGTATATTACTTAGTAACAACCAAGTCAGTAGGTTTGAAACGTTTAAGCCTTCTTAAGTCATGATCTGTGGGCAAAAGTGCCAAGGCCTCCGGATTTGGATGATGATGAAGTCTTCTGTGGTGTTGGTCAGCATAATCCTGTATTACTTCGTTAACCCATTTGATCTGTAAATCTGCATGGAGTGCACCATTTTGTTGGAACCAGCGAGCATTGGTCATTAGTCAAAGAAACTTATTCTGAGCTGTGTGGATTATTTTACGATTCGATGCTTTAGTACATCCCCATATTTGTATCCCATATTTCCATATATGAATTATGATGGTGTTATATATTAACCATTTATTCTCCAGCTTCATTTTAGAGTGCCATCCAATGAGCCAGTACATTTGGCGTATTTTTTATCTTATTTGGACAACTTTATGATCAATATGGGTTCTCCAAGTTAATTTTGTGTCCAGGTGCATTCCTAAGTATTTCATAGAATTTGCAACTGGAACTTGCTGATTGTTTATATGGACCATGTAACAAGGATCACGATTGCGTAAGGAGAAAGTGACGTGTACGGATTTCTGTAAATTTAGTTGAATTTTCCAATCCTTCATCCATTCGGTTATACGATCCAGAGCATGCTGCAGGTTGTTATTCGCCACAGCCTGAGAATGATCAATCAATAATATTGCTGTATCATCAGCAAACATTGCAATTGTTGTATCCTGTAATACCAGTATGTCCACTGTATATAACAAGTACAGGATAGGCCCTAGGACACTGCCCTGTGGAACACCTGCTAATATAGGATGAAATCCTGATGTAGCCTCTTCATGTGATATGCAAAACCAACGATTGTATAAGTACGACTGTACCATGTGACACCAATTCATTGGTAAACTGTAACTAAGTTTGAAGGTAAGTCCTTCATGTCATACGCGATAAAACGCCTGTGCAATGTCGAGGAACACAGTTGAGCAGTAGCTCTTTTCTCCAAAAACTTTTTCTTTTATTGCCATTATGCGATGTATTTGATCAATCGTTAAATGCTTTCTTCAAAAGCCAAACTGATGGTCAGGTAGTTTCATAAGAGGTTTAATATGTATAAGAAGTAGATTTTCAAATAGTTTTGATACAGCCGGCAACAGTGAGATCGGTCGATATGATTTGACTTCTTCTGCTAGTTTACCCGGCTTTTTTATCATAATGATTTTAGATACTTTAAAACATTTTGATACATGTTCCAGCTGTATACAAGCATTAACTATTGTGAGAAGTATAATACTTTTTTTTTTGACAGTTCTTTTAATAGTCCTGGTGAAATCTCATAAATTCCTGGCGATTTTTTAGGATTGCGATCTCATCTGCTACTTTGAGCAGTATGACAAATTTAATTGGTTGTTCAGGCAACTGTGCTGTATTAAATATCACATTTGACTGAATGTCATGCGGTTGGAATATTCTAGAAATATGTTGAGCGAATAATTCTGCTTTTTCTTCATTCCTGATTCATCCTTTAGAGGTGGTATTTTAACAACTGGTCGTTTGAAAGAGCGCATTGCCTTCCATAATGAGTAATCTTTTTCCGCCAGAGGGATCAGATTGACCATATAATCAGAGCTCTCCTGCTTCTTGTCGAATATTAATTTATTCAGTCTATTACTAATACGATTGAATATTGTTTTGTCTTCTGGTCTTCTAATGTTATGCCATATACATCTTGCAGTACGTCTCTTCTTGACCAGTCATCTAATTTCATGTGAATAACAATTTTCTTGTCTGACAACATTGTTAATCGGATTTGGAGTTACATCTTGCGCAGCTTTACAAATAGATTCAATAACACCAGTGCTTGTATTGTTTTTAGATTTATCTTCAGATTGATTCATTGATCTAACTGTTTTCTGAAATTATCCCAGTTTGTATGTTTGTTGGTTAGTGTTAGTCGCTTCTGTTTCCATATGATTACATCACTAATTATTAAGAGAACAGGCGTATGATCAGAACTTAAATGATTATAGCTTTTAATTTCTGTGTAATTTGAAGCAATACCTTTTATCTGGCGTTCTATTTGGATCGGTTGGCCAGTATGTAGGCTCACCTGCTGACATGTATCTACAGTTACATATGTTACATGCTTCTAGGAGCGCCTTCCCTCGAGTATTAATCAGATTAGAGCCCCAAGCGATATACTTAGAATTAAAATCACTGCCAATAATGAAGCGATTTCCTAACTGATTAAACAATGCGATACATTCTTCTTTCATTATTTTTAAACATTTTTTACTCGGCAGAAAGTAGGTTGCAGCTACATTAATTTCTGTATTATTATTGAAAATAGTGACAACAGTTACTTACATATTATCTCTGCTAATATCTGTATTTCGATAATGTTTAATATTATTCCTTATTATTACAGCAGATCCACGCCATCCCCCACCACCAGGGTAAGGCGTGTGGTGTATTGTGTAGCCATTAAATTTTAAATTAGCACAGTCTTTGAAATGTGTTTCTGATATCAAAGCGATATCAATTTTTTTATAATTTAGGGAATGGTCAAACTCGCGTTTCCGTCTAGTAAGACCATCAGCATCCTATAAGAGTAATCGGATTGCAGATTCTGTAATTTTTTTGTTTAGACTTGGGTTTCTTCAATCGGTCAGTTTGATCTCCTAACTTTGAAATTCTGATATCCATTTTCTGGAGAAGATTCCATACATCCACTAGAGTTGGATCTGTTTTATTAACAGGGATGAATGGTTCTTTATTTTCACCCTTCGTGCTCTTAGGATTTTTATTCTTTATCTTGTCCACAACTTTTTGGGTAATTGGTTACGATACTTGCTTATGCATTGACTCTTACAGAACTCATTGTGTCACTGTTACTTTTGGTTTAGATACAAGGGCAACCTTTTCCTTATAAATAGGACATACTTTCAAATTAGCTGTATGATCGCCCTGGCAATTAGCACATTTGACTGTCATTCACTGTTTTGCGACACTGCGTAGTTTCGTGTTTGTTTCCACACTTAACACATTTAGCAGTGTGCGCGCAGAAAGCTCTGGTGGGTCCAAACTGGTGACACTTTTAACATTGAGGAACCTCATTTTTCCTACGCGGTGCTTTGATTTGAACTTTACAATGCAACATTTGAGTGACATTGTATATTTCATTATTATTTTGTTTTGGCTCTAGATGTATAAAAAATAAAGGCAAGTGGACCGGCACAGTAGGTTTTACTTACTGCTTCACCATCAGCATTTTTATTTACTATTTTTTTTATTATTACATTAGTAACTGTCCTAGCCTCATGGCCTATACTGGCAAGTTCTGTCTTAATATCATCAATAGATGTACTCTGGTGTAATCCCCTAATAACAACAATGTAGAGTTTGTGACATTTCAATTGATACGTATGAAATTCCAGTCCATATAATGAATGTTCTGTATTGCACTGAATACTTAGTAGCGCATCATAAACTTTCAAATAGTTATCCTCATTATTACAGTTTATTTTGACAGTATTATTAGATAAAATTACTGGATAAAAATGACAACTTAATAGCAGAGAAAGTCGGAAGAAAGCAGTATGAGGCAACTATGTCAATGAACTCTTCAAAGATGTAAGAGAATGACAATGATACCTCGGGGACAACCATAATCGAAAGCGAGGTAAAATACGCAATCAGAAATTCTAAAAGCAGAAAGGCACCTGGCCCAGATAATATAATGCCGAAATATTAAAATTAATAGACGAACCAAATACTGTAAAATTGGCGGAAGTATTCAATAAAATATATAAACTCTGATAAATTGCCTAATGATTGGCTCAAATCTATATTTATTTCAATACCAAAGAAGCATAGCTCAAAGAAATGTGAAGACCACAGACTAATTAGTCTTATGAGCCGTACGCTTAAAATATGTTTGAAAATTATTGGTAAATGAATATACAAAAAATGTGAAGAAAATGTCAGCCGAGAACAATTTGGATTTCGAAATGGAGTTGCAACAAAGGAAGTCCTGGTGTTCTTACAAGTACTAGAAAGTGTTTGGATAACGAAAAATACGTTTATATTTGTTTGATCGACTTCCAGAAGGCTTTCGATAGTGTAAAACATGGGAAACTAATAGAGTGCCTGCGCGATATTGGAACTCATTGGAAAGGACAAAGAGTAATTAAGAATCTGTACTACAACCAAGTAGTCGTAGTAAGAACAGTAGAAACAGAAACAGAAGAAATTAAGATAAGAAAAGGAGTTAAACCTGGGCTGTGTGCTTTCGCCAATGTTATTTAATTTGTATTTTGATAATATATTCCGGAAAGCATTACCGGACAACGAGATGGAATAAAAATAAACGGCCACATTATGAATAACAACCCATCTGCTGATGATGCCATTTTGATTGCAAATAATGAACGTGAGTTACAAAAGATAGTAAAAAGGGTCAATACGGAATCTAATAAAATAGGTATATTCATAAACTGCAATAAAACTAAAATTATTGTATTAAGCAAAGAGGCAGGAATAAAAAGACATCAATTAAAATCAATAATAGAATCATACAACAGGTTAATACATTTAAATACCTAGGATATAATATTAACAGCACATGGACCCCAATGAAAGAAAAACGAGAATTGAATATGCAAGAAACGTGTTTCTGAACATGAAAAGTATATTTGTGAACAAAACGATAAAATGGCGCACCAGATGGAGGTTTGTGAAATGTTACATATGGGCCATACTACTATATGGAATGGAAGCCTGGACGATCAAAAAATTAATGCTAAATAGATTAAGATCATTCGAGATGTGGCTATACCGTCGGATGCTAAAGATTTCACGGACGGATAAAGTATCTAAAACGACAAAATAAAAGATTAGAGTTAGAAAAAACTCTTAAGAAAAATAGCTTACTTCGGGCGCATCTTGAGGAACAACAGATATGAAATGTTATAATTGATAATTGAAGGAAACATCACTGGAAAACGGGAAAAAGGAAGGAGAAGAAAAACATGGTTGGATAATGCAAAAGAATGGGCAGGACTTAATACAGAAACCTTTATTACGGAAGTTAGCCAACAGATTAGAAGCCAGAGAGATAATCGCCAACATCCATTGAGGATATGGCACCAGAAGGAGAAGAAAGTTTATTGCAAAATTTTGAAAATTGAATTGTAAGTTACATGGCATTCTGTACTGTTTACAGCATATCTACCTGGCTAAGTCACAGCCGACGAAAGTCCTTGTAATTACAAAGTCAGTGGCCTTTCTCCATTCCATAACCAGCTTACAACCCAAAGACACATTAATTATCCAAATCCAACATACCATGGTTAATCTCGCAAAATACAACTGTAGGTAATATACTTATGGGTTCTCGGCCATATCGGGATGCTTGGTAATGAGAGAAGGTAGACGTGGTAGCACGGGCAGCAAACTTCTATTCCAACAAAAGTAAAAACAGAAATGGAGGGGGGACACTGGAATTCTTAACAAACCTTTTTAAAATTAATAAAATCATCGGTCGAACCATGGTGGTCACTGGAGGGTGTGTCTCATCGCGATTTTACAATAATTAACTGTTTAAGAATTAATCACATTTTTACTTACTCATAATTACGTCTTCCACAGGGCTTCATCTCCCACAGCTGTCCTTTTTGTTTCCAACAATGTTATCTTTCGGTCCATCATATTTTTGACTTGTACCAGATTTATAACATCCGACTCATCCCTCAACCTACATTTTCTATGCGAAAGATCCTGTCCAATGATCCTACAACAGTCGCCCAGGCCATGGCCTATATTAAATGTAACCAGATCGCTCCAGTAATTTAATCATCAACAAGTGTGCATGCTATAACATCTGTAATTACACAAATGTAATAAAAAAAAATTAATTATAATCAGTTGACTGTTGTTATTAGTATATACCATTATTTACTACGGATATCGAAGTTATTATTGTTGATGCAAATCGATTTAAAACGACCAAAGTATTTACTATTTTTGTTGTTGTAGACCACAATAATTAGTATCACGCTTACAGTTGATCCAGATAGAATACAATCGCGAATAGATCGTACGCACGAATTGTATTCATAAAACTATACGGGCACTTAAACAAGAGCCGATATAGTCGGTCCGTGTATTAATTCAAATTTACGATTGAAATGTATTTATTTTACTTATACGTTTTATAATATTGCACGTGACGTGTAGTAAATTTTATGTACGCTGTTTCGGATTAGGTACCTAGTAATGAGAGACTGTTGGAGTTACGAACCAAATGTTAGACCTACATTTACCGAACTAGTCGAATACTTGGACAAAATCTTGACGAAAATATCCGGCGATGTACGTAAGCTTGAATTATTTGCCACATATTTATTAATCGCGGAGTAATCTATTAAATTATTTTGTTTTAAGCGTTTTTAAACTATTTATATCGAACACACAAAATTAGTCTGTCATACTTATATACGGTGTAAATTTTTTAGATGAAATATATCCGTTGTATTTTTAAAATCTAATAATACGTTTAATAAACTGACGGACTTGCGACAACATATGTCGTAAAATCAGTGTCATTTCTGACGAAACATAATTTGATATCTTTATAAAAGAAAAACACCTCGAAAACTAAATTTACGTTTTGTTTGGCAGCTTATTATATATATATAATATATATATATATATATATATATATATATATATATATAACATATATTATATATATCTTTTGCTTATATACTTTTGTAGATTATACTACAAGAATTATAATGTTAATATAGTCATAGTAAAGTATTTTGTTCAATAAAATTCGTATGGTTACCTAATTTTGCTTATTACAAATGTGATGTCATGTTTGCGTTATTATTTAAATAACTAGTTTTGTATGTAATTTTTTAAATTCGTTATTTTTTTTTTCAAAAAACTCGTCAGTTTTTTGTTTTCTTTTTAAATTACCTGACCATGGAGTTTCTGCCCAAAATTATCTAATTTTTAAAAAATCTTTTTTAGGGGAGGAACTTAATAATATATTTCAAACCGAGTATAACCTAATTTTTTTGAAAACAAAACTTATTTTATAAGGTATAACTTTTTTTAATACGATTAGTCGAATTTTTTGCGGTGTAATTTTCTGTTCACACACACACACACACACACACACATATATATATATATATATATGTGTGTGTGTGTGTGTGTGTGTGTATACAAAAGTCATAAAATAGGACTAATATTGCATAATCGACACAATTATAGACGACGGCAAAACTCGGAAACGAGTATGCTAGACCATGACGATATATATATATATATATATATATATATATATATATATATATATATATATATATACACGCTAGGTAGTAAAGTACGTGATTAATCTAAATTTTATTAATCTAACTTGCAGGGATATTTGAATCTAGAACTACCACAGCTGGAAACGCCGCCTGATAGTCAAGCATCAAGCGACAGCGAAGATAATACTAATTGTTTGTTGTAACCAAATTTCAAAGTTTATAAACGAAAAAAAGTCTGAAGAAATTTATTTTGTCCGTACGTCCAACTTTTAGGAAGCAGATTTAATTACGAGAACGGCCTGTTAACTTGTTTACGTACAAGAAAGAAGTATTTTATCTCGTTCCGCTTTCTAGGTTTACTGTATATGTATAATATAATATTACTTTCGTTTATATAGTCGTCAGATTAAACATATTTATATTTGATACGATTGATTTTTATAGTTTTTATTAGCTATCGGTCTTTATATAATGTTTTTATTTTAAGGAACGAAGTGTTAAAAAGACGAATCTCAGTATTAATATTTGGTAGATGAAATTCTAATTATAATTATCTACTATTAGCGTAATACCGAAACCGGCACGTAGTTGTTACGAAATTATAGTTTAAGGTGTTAAAAATGAAACGAACGAGAAATGACGTACGATATTTTTCACGTTGTTCGTTATTTTTGAAAAACGGCATATTCGAAAACACCTAATAATTATTATTTTTAATCATTCAAAATCGACTAAAGTCGAAACGAAGGTATTTCGACTGTGTTATTATCATCGTCGTGTAGTAACACCCGACAGGGTTATTTGTCCAACAAGATCTGCCACCACAAAATCCCGTCACGAACTACCTTCTTCACATCTACCTCTAGTTCTCTGTACGCCCCTCTTTTTATGTCATTCTAATCTTCCTTCTGTAATTTTCTTCTTTTCAATAGCGTTGTTGTGAACACTATTTTCGCACCACATTGCGTGTCCTAATTGTACGTATTCGATGAATGCTTCAAGTCGGCTTCATTCGACCTTTTTTTTACACCCATCTTTCCGAGTTAGGACACAGCTTTCATAAACTTTTTACCGCAATTTCATCGACACTGAACGCTATGTTAGCTAGCAATGTTTCTTTTAAATGTACATTTACTCGTAACTATTCTTTATCAAATTTCTGACGTACGGTTTATATTTTATTATTTGATCTACCGAAAAATGTTTAAAACTCGTTTTAATGTTTGCGTTATTTGACTTGTTGATTTTTTTTATTTTGCATATGATCTGTCCAATTTGAAGACAATAAGCGACAGTGTACACATAAATAATTATATTCGACCGCTTTAGTCGTCTGAATCTGGTGCCGTCTTTGATAAACCTGTGCACCATGTATGTAGTCGTCCTATATATCGTATGTTGACTGCTTCCATTTCTTCTTTAAACATCGGTACTTGCAAATCTTTACCTATTTCGCCATTTCGCATGTACCATGGTGCACCGACTATCGATCGTAGTATTTTTGATCGAGCTCTTTGGATGATCGCTATATGAGATTTTCTTGCGATTCCCAGAGTGAATTCAATAGGACCATATGCATTCCTTTTATATACCTGTACCTTATTTTCCAAAGATAGTACTGAATTTTTCCAAGTAACCGATACATATTGCGCAATTTAATATTAATCTGTTTCCGTTTATCTTCTACATGCTTTCTCCAAGTTAGACTTTCATCAAGGTGTAAACCGAGATATAAATCTTTATTTCGTGTTATTTGTTGTCTGTAACCGTAACTCTTGTTTTAAGAATACCACGATTTTTCACATTAATTTATTAATCGTTACTAATTCGTTCGAGCTTTCCGTTAATAATCCTTAACCATCGGCAAATTTCATCGCATTTCCACAAATCTCTTTCTACGGTACTTTATCGAAAGCTTTTTCATAATCAGTAAAAACCGCGTAAAGACTGCTGCCTTAATTAATCATACACTTCCTGTAGCTGTAATAGAAATTGCCCGACTGATTTTTCGAATCGTAATTTTTAAATCAGTCTTTACTAAAAAAAAAAAACTATCTATCTTATTCGTTAATGCATAATCGTTTTATTTGAACCGAATAAATCAAAGGTCGTCCAGACATTTCAGTAACCTGTCTTCTTGTTTAGCATAAATAATTATTAATCCATAATAGTAATCTGAAATTAAACTCAAGAGTTGACGTTGTAAATTAATAAATTTAAAAATTCTCGAATTTTCAGAGATTTTAAAATTTAAATATATATATATATATATATATATATATATATATATATATATATATATATATATATATATCATATATTACTACTCGAATTTATGTACTTTTACATTTAAAATTCTGTTAACGTCAAATACAACGCTATAATATATATATATTTAACAATCAGAAATGAATGTCTTTTTTCATCGATAAACTACTCTCAATTGAAATAGAAAGGTACACATACACACGAAATTCAAATAAAATATGAAAGTTTCGTTTTATTTTTTTTTAGTACTATGCGAATATGTACGTCTAAAGTTTAATTTGACAAATGTTTATTTCGATAGCATATATATTTATATAAATATTTTAATACTTACATATACATACATGTCCATAAACACGCAAATATATATATATATACAGGGGAGGATGGGCTCATAATCAGTCAACCGGGCAAAGTGCATACCGGCGCCAGTTTTTGGGACGTATTTTAAAAATTTACGGGTGGGGTTTCGTGATTTTTTCTCTAAGCTTCGGTACATTTCCTCAAACGTTCGTTTACTTTTGCCACCGCAGTATCCAATACTGAGTTGTGAGTCTCCATTTCATATTTCCGATTTGTATCTCATACTAAATCTTCATAAATAACTTCATACGTGTTTGTTGAAGGCGATTCGTCGGATCTTTTTTCCCTTTTTGAAATTCTTTTTACCGGAAATTCTGTCTCCACAGAAATGTCCGCATCGAAGTTTTTTTCCTCAAACGTTACATTCATGCTTTCAGCAAATTTTTTCGAAATCTTCTGAACTTTCTTGTAATATCGACTGAACGCAGAAATTTTCTCTTTAAAATGCCGAACAAAATCATTGCATTTCATGAAATCGAGTCCTGAACTCTGGAGGTACATCGATAATGGAGTTGAAATTTCAAAAATTCGAAGATAAATATGAGCGGTCACGATTGTTTCAAATTTTAACAATTTTTGAATGTAAATATTCGCTTTATCACGAGCTATGGAAGTATTGTCCTTGTCATTGGCAAATTGGAAGAGCGCTTCAACTAACGGAATATACAAAGCATTTTCAGGGTTTCTAAATTCACCAAAAACTTTTCCTAATATTGTATGTTTACTGTTTTTCAGTAACGTTTCTCAAAATATCCATTCTTTGATACGACTCTCGAAAAAATACCTCAATATCATTCAGAAATCCAAATAAAGACATAGCAGCTAAAGACACTTTTGTGATACCTGAAATGAATAGATTTAATACATGTGCATAACACCAAACATGTATCGACAATGTTTCATTTTTCAATCAAACAGTAAAACCATTATAATGACGTTGCATTTTATGAGCTCCATCTGTCGAATTACCTACACATTTTTTTACAACAATTCCATTTACAAGGATAACGTTTTAGAATAACTCGAGAATACTTTGACAAGTTGATGAAGTGCACTGAACGACATCTAAAAATCTTTCGTAAACAATTGTGTTTTTTACATATCGAACTATGATGGCACACTGATTCTTGACAGATATGTCCTGAGTAGTGGCCAACTGTATCGAGTATATACCAGACTAATTACCTTCTGCATAAGAGTTCTAATTGCTTCAATTACATAATTCAAGGTAGCTTTTGAAATGAAAGTTAGAAAATTAGTTGTTTTTTTGTTACTATCGTTGTAGGCTTTCTTGCTTCCAGCAATAACATTAATCATATGTAAATTTAACGTAGAATCATTGCCCATCCGCCCTTTTATATATATATATATACAAACATGATAGTCGCTACACCTTTAATTTCAAATTTTATGTATAATTATTTTTATCATTGTAAGTTACATTATTATTATTATAATTACCGTTGTTAATATGTTATTACTATTACATTATTATTACTATTATTGATGCGAGATTTCTCGTTGAGTGTACTACTACGTTTTTGTGGCATTTATACCTCTCAAAATTACATTTATATATACATATTTATTTATTTATTAATAATTTAATTAACTGAAAAACTAATTTAGCTTATTATTATTAATATAGAGTAAGAGAATAAACAATATTGTATAAAACTTTAATGTTGTAATAAAGACCATACTTGGTGTGTTCGATTGTTATGACTTTAAAAATCAATACATTACTTTATCTTCGTGTTTTATGCCATTTCGGGTAATATAAAGCAGAGGTATAATTTTCCCGTATTTTATCGACCGACCCATCTGTAAAAATAATTTCATAGTGGCTGAATTTTTCATTGATTGCTTGCATAAATGCAGTGTTGTTAACTCCAGAAGGGATAGTTTTAGCAATATTATTATCAAAGGTAATTAAATCAACGTCTAGCAAGAAAAATAAATCCTGAAAGTAGAAACAGTAGAAGGGATAAGAAACATTTTGGATGATTTCAATTTTTTCCCATTTATTATGGCTGCAGAGAAGAGGAGGTAGACTTTTATTTGACCAATATCTATTATGCCGCAGTCTCAGTAAACATCGAATTTGTTTATTAATCACATGGGTTTTTCTCTCTTTCACTTTGAGATAAAACTTGTTCGCTATATATTCCTGCCTAAGTTTTAATGGAGGTTCAGCCATCTCCGCGTTTAAAGTCTGTAGGGGCGTGGAGGATATCGCTCCCAAACATAATCTAAGAGCCTTATTTCGAACAACTTGTAATTTTTTCACCTGTGTTTTGTTGAGATTTATGAAAGGCGCTATATAGTCCACATGGGATCTGATGAGGGATTGGTAAATCAGCAGACTTATTAATGTGCTCCACATTTAATACCTGTGATTGCTCGGAGCAGATTTAGACCCCTATTACACTTCTGCAACACAAATTCCAATTCTGCATTCCATAACAATTTTCTATCAAATACCACTCCTAAGTATTTAATTGTTGTATCAAATTTTAATGTTTTTTTTTTCCAGACGATGTAAAGGGGAGACACGATTTAATTTCCTGGTAAACATTATTTCATTAGATTTGCCTATATTTAAAGACAAATCTAGATCTTGTAGAATCTCCTGTAGGTCAAGAAGTGCCTTCTGAGCTTTTTAACCACAGTTTCCACTGATGCCGCGGTGACACAAATAGCTAAGTCATCGGCAAACTGAAACATTCTAACAGACTTATTTTGAACTTTTTCTATTTCGTTTGTGTATAGGAGGTATAAAAAAGGACTCAAAATATTCCCCTGTGCTAATCCTTTACCCGAATAGACAGAGTTGTACTTTTTACCTTTATATCTGACTGTTAATTTTCTCCCATTGAAGTACTCAAATATCCAGGAACAGATATTTTTATTAATACCAAATCCTACTAGTTTATTATATAATGTTGAAAGATTGACATTATCGTACGCAGACTTGATATCAATACAGATAGCAAGAACATACAGATTTCTGGTTAGGTTGATCTGTACATGTAAAGAGAATGAACTTAATGCATCTGCTGTACTAAAACCCTTTCTAAAACCATACTGAGAAAGTGAAAGTTTCTTAAATTTATTAGCCCACCATTCTAACCTAAATTTTAATATATTTTCTAAAGTTTTACCTACACACGACAACAGGGAAATTGGTCTGCAAGACCTATAATTATCTGGAGACCGACCTGGTTGTTATTTGCTCGCCAGGCTTGTACTGCGTACTATCTTGTTCGGAGAATAAAGCTATATGAGCATATGAAAAGGTCTGATTAATTGTTGGAATTTCTGAAGCTGCTTCCGCATAACCTAAATTTTTGTAGGCCATGAGTTTTTTTATGTCTTCTTGTCTACGTCTTTCTGGACATGACTTAGATAATGGTGAGTGATCACCTTTACAATTAATGCAAAAAGGTTCCACCGAACAATCACTTTTAAAATGCGAATCAGAATAGCAATGACTACAACGTTTTTTAATAGATTTGCATGTTTTCGAACCGTGAGAAAAACGAAAACACGAAAAACATTGCCGCACATTTTGGATATAGGGTTCGCACTCAAATCTCATCTTATTAATATAAATGTTTCGGTATATTTTGACCGGTGAAAAAAATCTGTACCGATTTCGAGTGAACAAACTTTATTTCTCCTTCCTCTAAAATTCGCCGATTCAAACGATGAATTTTTTGATATGGAAAAAACCACTATCTATATCTTCAAATAGTTCCTCATTGGATATAGGAGTCAACACCTTTTATGACTGCCAATCTTGTAAGGTAATAGAGAGGGATATATGCTTTTAAACCAGCTTCTCATCCGCCTGTCATCAACTAATGAATTAGCTCTGTGTTTATCTTCACACAAAATTAAAACAGAAGGCCTACCTATTCGCTTAATTTCCGTGATTTTGTTACAATAATGACTAGTGTTAGAATAGCTGGATGCATGTTAGAATCACCAAGTTGTGTATTTTATAGACGTCCCCTAACTCAAACTCCAGAACGATCAAGAAAAGCTGTCAGTCTCGGAAATATATGCATCCTCTTTAGCTGCTGTCCTTTTAGGATACTCTGATTTATTGATAAGATGTATGCTGTTTGTGTTGCTTTGACTCAAAAAAGCCTTGCATTTTCTAGATCAGCAGCACTGATAGGTGGTGAAATTTAACATAATATTAGGTACGTTCTTAAAGTTCATAAAAGCATGTTGGCAGATACGTGTTATTTTTAGAAACTTGGTCAATGAACTGAACTTGTAAATTAAGTCCCAGATATTGGCTTCTTTAGTTACTGCAACACTGACAACATTAGTTTCTGTTTCTGCTTGAAGTAAATACTGAAAATTTTAACTGGGTCAATGCTCCGATGACTGTTACAACCAGTGAGGACCAGTCCATCATAATTTATAATTAATAATTTGAGAAGTGCTGAGTCCACAAGATGCACAGTCATCAGGAATTTGTCTGTCCGAAATAAAAAGCCACTGTTCATCAGGAAGGCGTTCTTAATTAAACAGCAGATCCCTTGCTGTAAGAGAATTCTTTCCAGTGGCTTGGATATTGTGTTTATGCACATCAATGTGACTAATGAGAGATATTCAAGATCTGTTGCACATGTTTGACCAGCTTAATCAAAAGCAAAGCTGCTGCAAGTTCTAGACATGGAATTGTGAGTCACTTCAGAGGTGCTGCTTTTGTTTTTCAAGAAATAAGATTAATGACTGATGGTTTATTATGAAAGGTTGTCTTTAAATATAAGGCTTTTTCCTGAAATGCATCAGAGAAACCACAAATTTTCATCTGAACGACAAATAATTCAGCATGTTCATTAACTCACTTCTGAATTTAAGCCATCTTGTAGTTCAGTCTGTTCATCCCAGCCTAAGTAGTTCTTGCATAAGAAGCTTAGCTCTTATGACAAGGAGTGCTGTTAGTCCTAGAGGGTCAAACAGTTGTGCAACCTCTGAAAGAATGGTACACTTTGAAATGAATTCACTTGTAGAAATTCAACCAGTCAATGTGAAGTGATCAAAAGCACACGCCCATGAAAATCCCAGGATTTTTGTCGTCAGTAAAAGTATGACTTTCAAAGATTGTTTGTCAGGCGATAAAAGTCTTGGAAATTTGACAGAACTATTTTTTCATTTTGCAAGAGGTAAACAACCTGCAAGACATAGTTGTCCCACCTGATTTGTAACATCAGTGAGTTGCTCTAGATTTTTAGCATTATCACAAATATCATCAATATAACTCCTATTTTGAGTGACTCGATTGCAAGAGTAAATCTATGACCAGTTGTTTGATAACATATCCAGCTTGATATGGTGCTGAATGAGTGTCATAAGTAACAGTTCTTAATTGAAAAGCTTGCTCATTCCCAGTGGCAACCAACTTCTTTACAAGTCCCAATCTTCAGAATGTACCTGAATTTGACTGAACATTTGCGTAATATCGGTAATAAATACAAATTTTTGCTGTCTTATCCAAAGAAGTACAAATACCCTCTTGTACACATATGATAATTTAATAAGGTTCCTGAACTGGTCATACGAGAGCTATTGAAAACAACAGCTTTGCTGCTTCACTATCTTCAGGCGGAACATTATAAATAATATGAATGATGTGGCTCTGGTTAAATTCAGACATATATCATATGACCAATTTGCTCATATTTATTTAGAAAGTCATATTGTTTAAATGACTCATTTCAAGAAATGCGCTGAATCAAATGTTACAAACATTTATAAGTATCTCAATGGGAGTTTCCAAACTGGCATATTGAGGGTTTCATTGGAATCAAACAATGTATTGTTCTGAAGTGTTCCCTTTATGTGTATGTTGGAAATGTTCTTCACAATCTAACTCTTCTTGGTTAAATATCGCTTTTGATGTGTGTCTGGAATTTCTTCTTGCACCCAGAATTTTGAAAGAAATTCTTGAAGATACTTGTTTTTTACAATATGAAATGATCTAGTGGAAGACTGCTGAACAAGTACTGATATTAAACCCAGAACAGCCCAGCAAAATAATGACAATATGATCATCTGTATTGCTTTTCATGATAAAATAGCAAATAATGGGACAAATGAATCAGCGACCATGAGGACATCTATATGACCTGGGTGGAATTAATCTGGATTCTGGTCAGGCGCAGGAAATGTTGGAATAGTTTGACTCTAGTGATGGCTTGTTTAGAAATGAAGGTCAACTCAGATCCTGGCTCCAGTAGAATATGCACTTGATTGTAGAATCATTTAGTGAATGCAGCTTTCTTGTAGAATAGTTCAAAGAATTATTGAAAGGGGCTGAATGAAAGGCTACTAAAAGGCATCTGTGATTGC
The DNA here is from genome assembly GCA_032883995.1 of Coronaproctus castanopsis. NCBI lineage: Eukaryota > Metazoa > Arthropoda > Insecta > Hemiptera > Monophlebidae > Coronaproctus > Coronaproctus castanopsis. The sequence goes on along the minus strand of CM065053.1, from coordinate 102,773,505 downwards.
AAATGCTCTTGAATTGTTCGGGATCTATTTGAGTTGCCAAATGAACTGAATGAAAAACTAGATTGTGTACTGGTTTAATTTGTGTGCTAGTAAAAGCATCGAGTACATAGTTAAAGTATTGAATTTTATTGAATAAACCTCAACAGACATAAATAATGATCCAAAAAGAAAGGAGTGGTGATACTGTGAACATAATTTGCATGCGATTTCAATATAGCATTTCCTGATGTTATGCGCACAAAGACAATTGAAACACAACCACCCTTTGACTGCATACTTGTATTGTTTTCTGACAAGTTTGTGAAAATTTGTACATAGAGATGAAGTGATAATTTTGCCTATAACTCTTGAAGCAATTAACTCTAGGAGCATATGATTTGGAATTGAAGATTCAGACTGGAATGTATTGACTGCTTGATGAACTAGTGTTAGAAAATAATTTATCTGGCCTGACATGAAAAGCATTACCACCAAAAAAGGTAGTGCATCTTTGCCACATTAGTAAGTGATGAATTCTTGCACACCATTAACACAAATAAATCATGAAAATGATGCTACTCACTATAACTGAAAAAATGTAGGAAGATCCATTCTTGGAGGTAGGGGCATGTTATGATAAGCATCAACCATGAAAATATTTGCTGCTTCCAATTCTGAAAGCCGTTCATGTAATGCAGCCTTTGAATTTTGTGTTACAATGTGAATGAAATCAATTTCATATCTCTTGGCATACATAAGTCGATCATGCTTTGCAATTTTATCCCACAACTTTTTTAACATTCTCAGTGTAGATCAAACTAATGTGATCGAATATGTATTAATGTTGTCACTCTCAGCATCCTCGTTAACTTTTCTAATATACATAATGCGCTCGATCGGCAGTTCGAGAATACTCGCAAACAATGAAATAGTTCAGAAGAAAATTTTAATTTCATTCGGAATTATGTAGTCAGCCCAGAGGAAAAATAATTATATACAAAAAACTTGAACGTGAAAATAATGCTGGTGTACAGAATTTGGTCGAATTAAATTTAAACAGAAGGAATTGAAATTATTGATAATAATTACCACTTAGTCACAAAAATTATGTTATGAAAGATGAACACTTCTGTATATACATGTAAATAAATAAATAAATAAACAATGAAAAACAGTCATTTTTGTAACATATAACTCGCAAGAGGAATTTGAAGACTGATGAACAACTTGAAAACGATGACTGTACAGGACTAAGGTTGTGAAATAATGAATAGATCTTTATTATTGGTGAATGAAATGAACGATCAATCAGAAAAGCCACAGGAAGAAATCTCTGTAATTGGAGAATGTAATCGCAGACCAATGTGAACAACTTTTCTGTGGGCATAGTTGCATCATATTTTTTAAACATGAACAATGTTACATAAAACAATTTAAAACAATGATTTAAGTAATTTGATAATCGAGCACCTTTGTAAATTCATCAAGTTTATTTACAGAGTGGTAACTAACTATACACAGTGAAGAAATTTTTAATAAAGACATAAATTATGGCTAGCAATATTAATAAAATTACTTCTACAAATAATTTTGTTATCAATTTTAAGTTAATACATAAATATGTGTTGATAGAATTAATTGGGGTATTAATAATTAGTATATTAATCATTTAAAGTAAATTTTATTCAAAAATTAATTTTATTTCAACAAATAATTCTGTTATCAATTTTAAGTTAATATATAAATATGTGTTGATAGAATTAATTGAGGTTTTAATAATTAGTATATTAATAATTTAAAGTAAATTTTATTCGAAAAATAATTTTATTTCATTCCTCGTAGTACAGTACAAAAACATGAAAATTTAAAAATAAAAAACTGTATAAAATGACGAACCTACAGGAATTAAATTTAAAAAATGGAAACTACAAACTAGGTAAATTTTAAATTTTTATAATTTAATATCAATTCTGTTAAATTTACAATTTACTATGTAATTCTGACTCCTCAAAAGAAAATTTAATTAATCAAAAACATATATTGAAAATTCCAATTCTACTTAGCAAAAATAAGAATATTTAATTCAAATGGATCCTATAGAAAAATGATCATTTAAAAAAGGAAAAATTAACGTGTTCCATCAAATATGGAAAATCGCATATAAAAACATGCTTAAAAAATGTTTTATAGTAATTAATTAGAATACGTAACTTACCTGATTAAATTATATTCGTCTGTTGCTTAGAATACGTAGCAATTGCAATTTGTGGATTCAAAAATTCCGACTTCGATAAATAATGGTCTGCCAAAGAACAAAAAAAAAATTAAAATTAATAAAATCGCAAAATTTTATTTTCACTGATTAAATATTTCGGAGACTGTGTTTGATACACAAGACACAAGAACAATGTAACGCAGTAACCGTATAAATAATATAGTAAACATAATGTTAACTGTTTTTAAAATTTGTATAATGTAATAAAAATATTATATTACGAAAGTTTATAGAAGTTATTTAATAATATTTTGCATTACATTCAGAGTAGAAGGTCAAACAAAAATAAAAAAACCTCAAATTATAGAAATATAAAGATATTAGTACATAACCCAAACATTTCATCCACTATGCAATTACTTAACAAATTCTTAACGCACACACACACAAAAAAAAAAGACGCGGTATACGTGCTAACTAAAGCTCAAAATATGTACAGATTAAGAACAAAAAGCAATATTTAGGGGCTATTTATTTCCCTAACAAATTTTACATGTAAGCGAATAACTAATACCACGACTAATGTACTTAAGCTTTAAACAATGACTTATGTAATATTGTGTTATGTATATTATATGTTTGTGTGATAATGGTAGCATGTAAATGAGTATTTTAAAAGACTAGCTGATAGTAATTTTTTCAATCCTCTTGTCCATTACGTTACGAAGTTTTAAAAGCTTTGTGACCAATCTTTATTTTTCTATTACATTAGTTAACGTTACAATATAAATATGATTTATTATTCTTTACTTTTGGAAGATTGATAAATATAAATTATACATAGAGGCATAACAAGTGTTTTTACTACGTAAATTTTTGTGTCAGTTATTTACAAAACGAATTATTAGGAGGTCGTTTTAAATAATAATTTGTCATATTCACGGGGTACTAAACGTATAGCGTACCATTCTTTAAGGTGACTAATTGTTCGATAGAACATATATTTAGTAATCCGAAAGAATAATACACCCTACAAACGTTTTAAAATATGTAGGTAAAAAATTGAGCTATAGAATTATTGTTAACTACAATAATTACATCCTACTTTTCATTTTTATTATAAAATGATTCTACAGCAATCACTTTTATTGCGACGACCTGTCATAATGATTAAAATAAAAACGACTAGCTTTAACATACTGACTAAAGCAATACAATAAAAGATTTGATGAATGAAAACGGTAGAAACGTGAATAACATGAACATGGTTTATTAAAAAACTATTAATGTAACGTAACATAAACGAACGACTAACAACGTAATAAGGTAAACAATGCTGCCATTATTAATACATAAAATTATATGATTATATACAGAGTTTATTACACTTAACATTCCCCTTCAAACTCTGCACATAATAATTCATATATTATAAACAATAACAAATTATAAAATATTTATATCTAAGATCATTAACTCGCGAATTTGAACAGATGACAGTTTTGACAACGATTTCGTTAACGCATCAGCCTTTTGTTATTTAATATTAATAGATTTAACTTCTATAACACCTTTCTCAATATAACATCTTCAAAAACGACATATCTAGTCTTGACACCGAGATTCTCTAACACCTGTAGTGCTCCTAAACACTCACTTACATACAATGCAATATACTCTGCTTCCGTAGAACTCAGGGCAACAACATTCTGCTTTTTCGTTCCCCGTCCTACTACATTACCATATACTTCAGTCACAAAACCACTAATCGATTTCCTATCTAAACGATCTGCAGCATAATCGGCATCTGTATACCCATTCAATATACTTCCTTTTCCACGAGTATATCCAACATTCACAGTACCCTTAAATATCGAAGAATTCTCTTTAAAGCTACCCATTTCGACTTCGTAGGATTTGCTTGAAAACGACTCAAAAATTTACAGAAAACATTATATCTGGCCGAGTACTACCTGCTAAATATAAAAGCAAACCTACTAATATTGGTGTAGCAATAGGTCTACATTCCGATATACGATAATCGATCAATAACTTCTCAATAAAATCAATTTAATGTAATTTCATCGTCGATCCATCACGTACAATATTAATACCAACAAATTTACTGGCAGTACCTAGATCCATCATTTTAAAACTATTACCCAACATCTTAATAATGACATTCATTTCTCCCAAATGGCCAGATACTAACACAATGTCAACATACGCTAGAACATAAATACACATCCCATTTCTAATTCGTACATACAAAGATCTATCCGATTCTGATTGAATAAAACCTAACTTCGACAAAAGATCATGTAATCTCTCATTTCACAACTTTGACGCTCTCCGCCATACACTTACTCTTCTCAAAACAGCGTGGTTGTTGTATCACAACTCTATCCTTTATCAAACCATTAAGAAACGCAGTTTCAAAATCCAATTGACGAATATGCACATCACTTTCATTTGCTACAGATAACACACTACACACTTCGTATCGTAGATTTTTGTTCCACAGGAGAAGTATTATACTCTTGAGCAACCAACCTTATCTTTTGTTCTTAATCGAAAATATCCACTTCGTTCCAATTATCTTATCTCCCTCTTGTCCCTCCTCTAAGTTCCATACATTATTTTCATATATTGACTCCAAGTCTTCAAACATAGCCTTATTCCACTTTTCCCATTTCTTAGAGTTCATGGCTTCTTCATAACTTTGTGGTACTTCATCTAAACTCGCATAATTCATCTCAGCTCATAATCATCAAATTTCTTTGGTATAAACCTATGCCGCTTTCCTCTTCCTTCTGATCTCTCTTCCGATTCATTTTCTTCATCATTAACCAAATTTATTTACACACCTAACATTCATATCCTTATAAATCTTCGCTTCATCAAATTCTGCATTACTCGTAAATTTAATTTTATTCTCATCAGGTAACCACACTTTCTAACCTTCTCAAATCCCTACGAAATAACCAGTCTTTGCATCAAACTTTCCTCGAAATTTTTTATCAACAAAGCGGTGTGCCAAACAACAAAAATTTTCATCTTCTTAGCACTAGGACGTTTACCACAAAAGAATTCAGCCGGAGTTCTGTTATTACTCGTTCCTCGTGTAATACTCCTACACTCCTACTTACTATATAATTAACATATTCTATCGCTTTTAGTAATCCACTCTCAATTAACATAGCACGACCCTTTTCACAAATAATCCCATTAAAACGTTCCGCAACACCATTTAGTTGAAGCTCATATGCTAGAGTATAATTAACACGAATACATTTATTCCTACAATACTTTAAAAAAACTTCACGATACTCTCCTCCTCGATCGCATCGAATGTTACAAATCTTATTCAACCAAGCAGAAGTCCACTTGAAATTTTTTTTAACATTTCACTCTTATTTTTCAAAAAATAGATTGCTTTAAAACCTGTATAATCGTCAATAAAAGATACAAAATATCTAAACTCATCTCCAGAAATTAAATTAATCGGACCACCGTATGTATTATTTCTAGACAACGAGAGCTACGAGAATTCACAGTTGTATTATACGGATGTTTACGATGCTTTACTAGAATACAAACATCGCAACACGTGTCAAGCTTTACTACAACTATTAAATGTTCTAAAACATCCATTTCTTTCAATGTATAATAATTTAAATAACAAAGCCTACGATGTCATAAATCTAAATCTTTGTTATCAGTAGATGGATAATTACCATAATTCGATTCATGTTGATTTAATAATAAAAATTTAATAAAATATAAACAATTTTTCCTATATTCAGTTGCATAGATTTCATCGTTTTTGCAAATATTAATTTTTTCATCTCCGACTTTCATGTTAAACCCTTTCATTTCAATTTGAGATATGGACAATAAGTTACGACGTAAATTTTAGATGTAAAACATTTTTCCCTGATTCAATACATTTAATATATATGTCACCATAAGAATCACCTACCATTTTCGGCAATATTAACAGATACATTATTATCTAAAATTCAAATATTATGTAAAACACAATCTTTTACCATATGTTGATTACAACCACTATTAAGAATAAACTTAATTCATCAAAACGTGTTATTTCAGTTTCTAAATCTTTATCAGGCTTTACTTTAAATTCACTCTATTTTCTTTCTAATGACAATTTATTACATAAATTCATTTTTCCATACCTTGAGTTCAATGTTAACCACATATCATACGCAGTTGTACAATCTTTGATGTCTTCAAGCGCATTATTAGCCAAACAGGCGAGTATTATCGTTTGAGCCAAAATATCTTCTTTATTATCCGTTGTCTGTTTCCTTCTCTATACAGTTATGTAGAGCTTTGGATTTCACGCCAGCTGCACTCAAAATTTCCACGAACTAAACGTAGAATTATTAACATTGAAAGATACAATACTACACTTTTCAACATTAGTTGAACTAGACATCATGATTCTGCCGTGTCTCGTTATTAATACATGAACCGTCGAAGACAAATTTAATATACATTACTGATTAAAATTAATATCATAATCTATAAAATTAAATTTAAAAACTTTAAAAGAAACCACGGATTGCTACCACGATGAATGAAAAAGGTAGAAACGTATATAACACAAACACGCTTTATTAAAAAACCATTAACGCAACATAATCGAATGACTAATTACGTAATAATGTAAACAGTGCTGCCATTATTAATACATAAAATTATATGATGATATACAGAGTTTGTTACACTTAAACTCCCCTTCAAACTCCGCACATAATTTATATATTAGGATTACGTATGTTCAAATAGTATATTTTTCTGTAATGTCAGTCTAAGATTGTCTGTAAGTATACGCTTAAAATTGGTAAAAACAATTTTGGTCACTACTACTGTGAATTTATTAATTACCATTATCATCAATCATTATAACTCCTAGATAGATATATGTATTTAAAAATATCTTCAATTGTACTTCTCAACAAAAATATGTAATACTCTATAACATCTGCTTTAGTAGTATTGTACACCTCTTCTTTGGAACCTGCCAGAGATACGATTATTTTGATTATGATTATAATTTGTATTTAAACTGGGCGTGTACGTGTAAAGGCATTACTACAATTGTCGATTACCTTCCAGAATCTTCATAACACTTAAATATGTTTTTGCAAAACTGGTATAAATTTTGTCCTTAACATATATTTACCCCGTTCAGTTGCACATAGTTCGAACTTTAATATAAAAATGTTTAGTTCTGTCAATAAAATATATTTTTTTGAATGATTAATAACAAAACCTTAGTCAGTATACATTTTATTTTTTAGAGTTATAATTATAATATTGTTATATTGAGATAGTGTAGAAATGAATTGCCGAATATATAGACTCCATCAATTGTTTAAAAATAAGTTTTTGATATTTATTCTTAGGAAACCTACAAGTTAATATTAAAAAGAAAGTGCTATAGCGAAACATTCGTATTATTGAGATCCAAGAGGCGGTAATAATAATATTCTCAATTATTGAAATCTAATTTTTAATATAAAAAGAAACAAAATGATTAGTAAAAATCACTAATGTTAATAATAAAACTTTTCAGCAGTTAACGCAATTTTCACGTAAAAATAAAAATAAATACTAAATCTAAAGACGTCTGAATAAGTATTTTAACTTTAATTGCCAAAAACTTTTATTAATTAACTATTAATATTCGTTTTTATTAAAAACTTTATTCCTCTTTATATAGATACACTACTATATATATATATTATCTCACATTTTCATTCAATTATTATAGTCTGCCTTCCGACGAATGAGACTATCAACTGAATGTTCGAAAACCATTGTATTGTTTTCAAATTGTTCGTTTCTGCTTTAATTTAAAAAAAAAACACATCTAATTTATTATTTATTAATTTTATCCTTCCTACATGACAAATGACAAAGTTATGGCCTGATATGAGGTAACTTGCTGAATAATATTCCGTTCCATGGTTTGTTTGAAAAATTTTTCCTACTTATAGAGAATATATTTTTATTTTTTCCTCTAATGTACGAATTCAACATGGTTTTTTACTATTTGTATACAATCATGTTGCTTCTAACATATTTTCAATACTTTAATTATTAATAATAATAAAAATAGATTATGTATTTTTACTTTATTTTCAAATTTTTCTTCTAAAATCTCACAAAATACCGTTGATTTAACCATTTCTACTACCGTCATTACATTGTTCTGTATTTCCTTAACACCATGTTCAACTTATTGCAATCCTCTTTTAGAATATATATATATTATTTACAATATTTTCTTCAAAAATACAACGAACTACTAGATTTTATACAATTTAATGTTTCGACACGATACGCTACCCTATTCAAAAATCACACACATTTTTGTATTATACGTGATATACCATGTACATTAAAGCAGTCGGGAAAATTCATTTGAAAAAGAATATCATAAACATTAAATACACTAGGATTTTGTGAAATAGTTAATGTAAAACAAGTGATAATTAAAAGACCTAAAAGTGATACAATTATATGAAAATAAACATAACCACCGAAATCAAAATTAAATATTTAAAAGGCATACTGCTTTCCTAAAGAATGTTCATTTTTACATGACCATTAAAGTTCAGTGCAGTTATACTATGCGATTTATTAATACGGATCAAATATACTAATTTCATTTTTTTAATGAAAATTTCCTATGACACTCACCGGTTGAGAGCAAACTCGGTTATGATTTTCTATCACTTCTAAGAATTAGCAGGTATAAAAGTGCAATCATTTCATTATTAGTAAAGGTAAAAATGATATCAAAAATTACACTAATAATAAATACAAATGAAATATGAATTATTACCGTCAAAATTTAGACAATGATCCACTTGTTTCCAAACCGTAATCTTCGCCATTGTCATTTATAATGTGTATATCTCCGTCTAATTAAAAAAGTAGTTCTCAAATTACGTACAATATAAGGAAGTCCGTCTTTTTAGATCACCCTTGATGTTTTCTCCATAACATTTTCGCTTTGGCTAGACCCTGTTTTCACTACATTATTGAGAAATTACTCAGTGAATTAAAATTGTAAAAATTACTAGATGTACTGTAAATAAAACAGATCAATTAATAAACTGAACGAACACAATAAGAGAGGCTACAGTGATAAAACGGTTGACGATTTGACGAATAACTAACTATTAGCTACAATTTCAGAAATAACAAATCTTTTATAGTTTCCAAATAAGTTTTAATTTTAAGTAATTTCAGATGTTTATAATCAGAAAACACACTATAAAAGAAAGCTGCACAAAGCAGATACTTCAAAATGTTTTTTTCTTTTTTAATTTTTTTTAATAATCTAATTGTTACTAGTAAATATTTAAGTTGAATTTTTCATAGCATTTTATTAAACTTCTATTTGAAACATTTTAAATACTACATAAAATCGATAATAAGAAACAAACAGTAATCATAAAGTATAATAAAATAAATAAATAAATAAAGTATAATAATTTTAATATGTAAAATTAAATATTTATCTAATGTATTAAATTCAACTACTCACCGTTACCAAATATTTTTAAAATTTATTTGTCGTAAGAAATATTTAAATTTAATATTTTCGTGTTTTGTAATTTGTTAAAACATTTTTTTTTTTTTTTTTGGCCTGTACCATAGGTCGCTTTGGCCATTTATAGGATGATTTTCTTGTTTTAAACTATTAAAGTTAGGTTATTATATTTATATTTCTATACTATTCTGGGCTATGAATTTATATATGATTTTGACTGGTTCTGCATTGTTTAGGTCACTTACTATTGATTCTACATTTAGAGGAAGTGTGTATTTGAATTTTAATAATTCCCGTATCATATTATTTCGATTTTGTTTATATTTCTCGCATTTCCATATTATATGGTTGATATCCTCTTCCTCTTGACATTTATCGCATAAACTATTTTGGATTATGTGTATTCGGGTTAGATGTGCCGGTGTTTTATTATGTCCTATTCTTAATCAGATAATTGTTGTTAAAAAGTGTTTACTATATTGTAATGAGTTATTCCAAAACCATGTGGTTTTGGGTATTTTTATCTGAATTTTATGATACCCTATTTCTTTTTGTTTATTATATTCTTCTTGCATTTGTTGATATTTCATTATTTTTATTTGTGGGATATATTCTGTATAGTGTCTATTAGTATTATCGTTTTTAACATTCGTTTCCGATTTTGCTGCGTTATCTACTATTTCATTCCCATATATACCGCAGTGCCCCGGTATCCACATCAATATAATTGTTGAATCGTTTTTCTGTATCTTTCCATGTAAGGTTTTTATTTTAGCGATAATATTGTCTTGTTTTATTGCAGCTATGGAGTCTGTCATTACTAAAAATTTTCTTTGTTTTTTATTTTTAACATACTCAAGTGCTTTGTATATAGCATATATTTCAGTGCTTGTAGATGATCCAGCGTATTTTATTCTGTATGTTCGTATCAGATCGATCTACCATTTTGATTCTGTACTCTACAATATAATATTACCAAATATATTTTTTATTGAACAATTTTCATTAATTGTATGAATTAAATTTTTCATAATAAATTATATCATAACAGTGATTGAATAGAATAATTTTCTTACATTTCCATGTTTTCCAAGTAACATACGTAAATAATTAAGTTTAATCATGTTGATGGTACCGTGTTTAAATTACCCATATTGAGAAAATCAATTTGAAATAAAATGCCTAGAACCAAACAAGATAAACGTATTAAAAAATATAATGACGTCATAAGTTCAAATCAAATGACGTATTAAGCTATTTCGTTTTTATGAACGTAACTGTTATGTTGTCAGGTTTGTTATCTCGTGTGTGATTTGAACTTTTGAAGTGCGTGTACCGGCGTAAATTTATTGTAGTTATCAACATAATTATGTAATATTATCTTAATTGTGAAGTAATTTACATAATAAATGTATCTTAAAGTCGTTTGAATGATATCTCATTACTTTTTACATTGGATCTGTAGAACAATGACGACCGGTAATTAAAACAAAAAATTTTAATTCAATATTTTCTATTTTAAAGTTTATATATATATTGTGTGTGTGTGTGTACGATAAAGTCAAAATTTAAAACATGTTTTAGGTTTCTCCGAAAATTCGTTAAATGGACATTTTGTTTTTAACTTTCAAAAAGTACTTGTACTTACAAAAACAACACGTTTCGACTTGGTAGCACACTTCAATCCTACCTTATCTGTTGAACAAGTAAAACAAGCGATAATGACTCAAGGTCTTAATTTGGATGAATTGATGAGTAAACACATGGAACATAAACGAAACGAAGAATCATTATTAAAAGCGTTACACAATTTAGACGTTGAAGTGAAACATGTGAATAGGTTTGTAGCAAACTATGAGAACTTTTTTAAAAATTAAATTTGTTTTCCTTTTTAAATGAAATGCGTATATAAATAAAACATATTTGTATATAATTTTTTTGGTGGGTAAAAGTTTGATAATGCTAATTTAGGTTTTCATTGAAAACAGAAGATATCGAATGGGCCGATACTGTAATTTCATTAGGAGGCGACGGCACCTTTTTGGCAGCTGCTCAGAATGTGAAGACTACTGACAAAGTTGTATTTGGATTTAATTCAAATCCCGATGATTCAACTGGTTATTTATGTTTTCCAAAACACTGTACCAGCGACATCCCTAAAACATTAAAGCTAATTAAGAAAGTAAGTGCTTTCACATCTTTGGAATAAACCTTAACTGGTTAGAGTTGTATGTTAAAAAAGTGGCCTCTCTTTTATCGACAATAGATCAATGTATTCGTTTTTTTTTCTAATATATCAATTTATCAATTTGATAGTATCTGATAAATTTATATCTTCGTAAAACTATATCTCAAATTGATCTAATTACAATTTTATACACCCCTCTATATTTAAAACGATTTCGCGTTCAGTGGTAAAATATCAACATTTACTTATATGATTTCCTTCATACTTCTACATGTACTTAGGAATAATAGCTACATAATATATTATTAACTCGTCGGTTTTGTTTTAATTAACTCGTCATTTTTGTTTTAGAGCGAACGTGAAATATTTGCATATCAAATTTTTATTTTACAATAATTTATTGTCATCTAAGCTTTACTCGTATATGTTAAATTTGCCTTATAAAACTGGATATTTTCCATGTTAATATTTAAAGTTCGTTATTTAGCAAATATAGAAGTCTCATTCTCTTCGATGGTAAACCCGATTGTACATTCTATAAATCTGTTATATTTTAATGAATTAAAATATTATTGTTATTTATTTTCAATCGTTGTTTGTGTCCATAGGAAATTTTTTAGCATAATAATAGTGTAGATACGTATGTGGCCTGGGAACTACTATAAGTACTCACTACTGATTTGTATAAGAATATTACCTTATCTAATTACTATGATATTTTTGTACCTAAATTAATTTAATATTTAATGTGTGTTAATTAAATATGATTAAAAATTTATAATCACATTCTTTCTCTGTTAATATCGAATTTATTATTTTATGCATCAGAGTGGCTATTCCAATCGCAGTTGAAATACATAACCATATTAGACTTTATCAACTCGAGAAGTATAACATCAAACTATGTAAAAAAATACTAGTACAAATACGATAAGTTATAAATTCACTCGGATATTCAAATTTTGTGGATCACAAACATTGATATTCGAACACTGGTTTCTGATTCGGTATCTGTTACAATAAATAATATAATAAAATCAATAAGTGGTCTGGTAGTATTTATGATTTTTAAATAAACAAATGTCACTATCAGTTAACAGAGTTTTCTTAAATGCGACGAATTACGCTTTATGTGATTGTGAATGAAGTGGTAGGTTACATCAGATTAAGAAAAAAGAAAATTCAGTTGCACATATCGAACTTCATCATCGACAAATAACGGTTAAATAATTTAAATGCCACCAATTTAGATAAATTGTTACTCTCTTTTATTAAACTTTTTATAATTTTGATAAATTTATACATTACCAATATAAAATTCTTTAGCTATTAAATTATCTTTCCTCAGGGTTTAAGTTCAATTTCAGTACAAAATAGTCTCATCTGAATTGAATCTTATATCACGTTCTATGCATGTAGTTTCTTTAAACGACCTGTTTTACCATGCATATGATAAATTAGTTATTGAATAAAGTAAAACTTAATTAAGAAATATCAAAATTATAATAACAGGTTTAGTATTAAATAATTGTTACGCAAAATTATAATGTGTATACGTGTTTATTACATAAAGATTTTATAACTACTTTCATTTTAGTTTTCATGTATTTAATATAATAAGACAATTGAATATTCTACCTTTTTCATTTTTAGGGCAAGTTTTCTTGGTTACTTCGAAACAGAATAAGAATAGTACTACATAAAGAATGTGATGATAAGTTAATTTCAATGGATACAAAATGTCTCAAATCGTAAGTTAAAAATATTTAAAGGCGTAAAATATTAGAATATAAAATATGTCTGGAGATATTTAATTACAATATAAAATTCTAAAGTTTATACGATTTTCTAGTTATAATTATCGCAAATTGATTTATTAAACAAATATGATTATCATCAATCATGCGAACCAAGCTGGTTTTAAATACGATTTAAGTACGCATGATCACATTCGCATGAAATTAATTTCTAAATGCAGGGAATATAATCTGGAACTGTATAAGACATTCATAGATTACCAAAAGCATTTGGTAGTGTAGAAATGTAAAAAAATATATATAAAGAAAATGCGTATATTTGATAATTAATTTAAAAATACAACCTTACAAAAACATGTAATAAATGTGTCGGAAATAATGTACTCCCTTCCATACATCAAGCTAAGAATTGAAATGACATAAGAAAGTACCATACAAAAAGAATAGAATAAGTAATAAAACGTAACAAAGAACCTAAAGTATTCAAGAAATCATTACAATAGAAGGAAAATTTAAAAAAAAAATGCAATAATGACATTGTAACAGTATTTTAATAATTTGGAAAGTGTATTGAATAACTGTAAAATACGTTTAAAAAGATAAATTAAAAAAATTATACTATATTACGTTTTGTCGGCATTAAAGTGGACATTAATTGTCGAATGTAAAAGAAAGCTGGATGTATTTAAAATGTGGACTTATAGAAAATTACTAAAAGTTAAATGGACGGATTAATTTTCAACAGAAAAGTTTTGAATCGATGCAATATGAAGGAAATTTCAATTGTAAAAAATATATAATAAAGAAAAAGAAAATATATCGGACCAAATTATAAAAGGGGAACTTATTCATGTTGGTAGTGCAGGCAACATAATTAGGAAATTAAGGAAGAGATTGCAATACATTACAACCAATATCGAAATCAGTAAAACGTGCGATATTGAAAGTGCAACAAGAGGAAATTATAAATAAGGAATCTTTACCATTATGATGTGCAACCTCCTGTATAAAAGATGCAACTTACAGAAAAATAAACGGAACAAATTGGAACATCTGAAATCTTCCATGCATTGAAGAAAGGAAAAAGTAACAAAGCCATCAGTCGAGGCGATATAATCCCAGAAATTATTACAAAAGAGAATGAGGGAACTACTGAATTAGATAAAAGATCTCTTCAACAAATGTTTAAAGGAAAATTTAATGAAATTACTTATTTACGAGGTATACACTTTTTGTTCTTGATGTCACTTTGCAGTTTTTTCTATATATATTTTTAATTTTGTTGGACTTCCATGGTGGTTTACTTACCTATGAAACATTTAATAATTTTATTCATTAATTATGTTAGTTTATTTTCATTGTATTGGTTTTGCTTTTTCTATATGTAATTTGAGTATTTTGTATCTGTTTTTGTTTCTCATTAGTTTATTAGAATCAACTAATTTTATTCATTTTCTCATAGACTTGATTTTTGTTATCAACTTACATAAGTACAGTTTCTCACTTCCAATATGCCGATGATCTATCTGTAACAGCACAGGCGATAAGATAATTTCGGTGAAGTAGAAGGAAAATTAAACACCATTTTAGAAAGGTTAGGTAAATACTATGAACAGAACAAAGAACAAAAGTGCCAGTGTGGAGAACGACAGATGTTGCAGCACATACTAATATGTAACATAAGCCCAACAAAATGCACTATGCATCATTGAAGCTAATGACAAAGCTAAAATTTCAGCTGAACACTGGTGTGATAAAATTTAAGTCGAACCGGATATAAAATAAGAAGAAGAGTACAGTTTCGTAATAGTTTGTGATCATCTTAAATGTTAACTGTCTTTAACATTGATACATTCCTCATTATTTTGCATTAGTTAGTAATAAAGTCAATTTGATTTTTATATTTAAAATCCAGACTTCTCCAAGTGCATATCCTGTTCAAATTTTTCTTAAAGAAAGGCTTGTTATGTGTAATTCATTACTTTCGACGAAGTCGATTGACATATCTTCTTTTTCATTTAATTTAATTAAACTGTAACCACTAACGTGTTTCGTAATTACGTTAGTTAAATTATTACAACATATATTTTCTAATCTAGCATTTATCGGATACTATGTGACAAGTATATTTTTTAATATTCAATTTGTGGATCTCATTCATTTTATCGCTTAAATAATATTAAACTGTGAATTTATCTACATATATTCCCAGAAGAGTTGAACAAAAATCTATTTATGACTTATTTCTAAAGCTAAAAGTAATAGGCTTACAAATTCAACTACACTTTGCCTTACCTATGAATAATTATCATAATTCGAAACAATTAAATTCATTAGAAAAAATACCAAATCTGACAAATCATTTATTATTATTATGATGATTATTATGTTATTATTGTACATTAACTAGAAAAGTTATTTTGAGATGGTGGCATGACATTACTAACTTGTATTTCAGCTCGAAGAAATATTTGTTACAAGATTCGGACTCCATAACGGACTTTAATATGTCACCGGCTGATATTTCAGAATGCAATTCGTTGCCGAAACTTACTCCAGATGGCATGTTACCTTATTTAGCGTTAAACGATGTATGATCTTAGTAATAAAATAAATTCATTAAAGATTATTATCATATTAACTAGTATGTATACATATATTTACTTATTTATTTAAATATTTATAGGTATTCGTAGGGGAAAGGTTAGCATCGCGAGTGTCTTATTTAGCGATAAAGCGAGCTGATGGTAAATACGTAAATACAAAAAGTTCGGGCTTGATAGTTTGCACAGGTTCCGGTTCCACTTCCTGGAGTTACACTGTAAATTATTTATCGTCTAATACGTTGGAAAGAATATTTCATCTTTGTAAGATACATACCATAGACCCGAAATCAGTTATCGATTCATACAATAAAGAAGTAATATTCAAACCAGGTTCGTGTACATTATTTAAATTTTTCAAAATTTCGACTGGTTAATGTCTCGGCATAGCTAGCACACAACAGTTTTTCAAAATTACATATACGTAATTAATAGTTTTTGGTAGAAGAGACTTATAAATATTTGTACCGTCATTTACTTATTAACAAGTGATTTACAATTAAACAAAGATAATTAATAATGGAATGTAAGACGTTTGAAAAAAATATATGAATCGAAATTTGTTTCACAAAATTAAGAAAATATATTGTTTCTTATTTAACAACCAAAGATGGATCAAACAATTGTTGAGGTTATATAAATTGAAAAAAAAAATAGTGTTGAACTTGAAATTTCGATATTAAAAAATTTTAGGGTCATATTGTACGCATGAACGATTGCAAAATGTCGAAAAAGATATAAAGCTGGCAAAATATGAATGCAAATCCTAGTGACGTGCTCAGTTGTGGATTTTTCTACAAAGTCGAAATAGGAATTGTATCAATTTTAACCTAAATAT
Source organism: Coronaproctus castanopsis (assembly GCA_032883995.1). Taxonomy (NCBI): domain Eukaryota; kingdom Metazoa; phylum Arthropoda; class Insecta; order Hemiptera; family Monophlebidae; genus Coronaproctus; species Coronaproctus castanopsis. Next base: position 102,756,331 of record CM065053.1, on the reverse strand, counting down.
GTTCTTTAATTTCAATAAGTCAAAAATAGTTTAAAAGCGTAATCGTTTACATTAATTTCAACAATTTTTTAATATTTAGATATTAAGTATTAATTTCTTTTTAAACTAAGCAAGAAGTTAAAATCATTTTTTTTTTTAAAAAAAATCACTACATTCCATTTCTCAAATTATTAATTTCTTTAAATTCTATTCAAAAATATTTTACATAAACTTTTTGTATATCGTTTAATAATACATTCTTAAGGCTGGAAATAATTAAATATATATTCTGTATTAAATATTATATAATTATGTTTAGAGAATTTGTAAACATTTTTTAGTAATGTAAGGGATACAATAAAGCAAATTTAATAACCAAAACTGCATTTACGAAAATGTTTTCAGCTTAGTATATATAAGTATGCATTCTTAATTGTAACGATGATTTTATATATATATATATATATATATATATTATATATATATATATATATAATATACATATTTTGATTAAATAAAATATCTTAATAGGATTTACGACACGTTCGAATGTTTATGTTATACTCGTTGAGTTTCATATATATTTCTTATTTATACATGTAAAACTATAATCATTATACTTTTCCAAAATACATAAATTATGGGTATTTTATTATATGATGTGATTAAAAAGAAATGATAATATATTTGTGACATTTTTTTATGTCTTTAACATGTGTATCTATTTTTTTTTTTAAATACTATAATTCTATTTCCATTCAAAATCACGCATGCTGAGTCAATTAATGTTAGAAATTATATAAAAATGTAATCTATCACGATTACTTTATTGTTTGTTCCTTATTGTTTGATAATTCATGTTTTAAATTCAATAAACAATTACTATAAATTTATGAAATACTGGCTGTTCGACGTTCATTTATTTAATGATATTTATTGGCGTTGCATTGAATATATGTTATATATAATCGTTACTTCTTACTCTTTAATTTAAATTTAGTCTAACTCAGACTTCTGTATGTCATCTTCTTTATACTCAAGTTTTTGTTCAGACAGGCGATTTGTCGGCTTTTTTTTCGTTTAGATATAATCATTTTCATTATTAAAGTATGTATTTCGGTTCAAGAATTGGAAACAGTACTGAATACAATAAAAAAATTATATCAAAATGGCGAATTTTTCAATTATGTTCTTATCAGGAAAGTTTGAAAAGAAAAGAATCATACGAAGTTTTCGAATTGTATACTTGAGGAGGATCAGAAGATGGATCTCTTGATTATATATATACCGTATTACTTCGAATTTAAGACGCATTAAAAAAGGAAGTTTTGGAAGAAATAGAAATAATTAATATACTAATAGTCAATACCCGTATACTTCTTTAACATAATACGAAATATTATAAACTTATAGGTACATAGGCTTACTTAGCGCAATTTCATTTGCAATAAAAAAAAAAAAAAAACAGTAATTTTTATGACTAAATTACCTATTTATTGCTTTTTCTAATTATGTTTTTAATTGCTATCGTCGGTTGTTGAATCGTCGTCATTGCCGGACATTGAAGTAGACTCGTTTGCGTCATCTTCGTCACTATGATTCAATGCACAATCATCTTCAGAGCCATCCAATGCATTCGATATACAGCACTTCAAAAAGGATTTGATGATTATACAGGGCGGTAAATCTTTCCAAGCTTTTGAAATCCATCCTACAATCGTACCTGCTGAGGCTCGTTTGATTTTGCCAGTTGGTGTGAGAGGATGATTATTTTCAGTCAACCATTGATTGTATTGCGCACGAATACGATCTTTAAAGGCTTTATTAACACCGACATCAAGAGGTTGTAACTGACTTGTCATACCTCCAGGAATGACTACTAAATCGCATTTTCCATTTGCCAATCTGGTTTTAATGTCGTCAGATAAATGATCGCGAAACGCATCCATCACTAACATGCTGTCTCGTTTGAGAAGTCCACCTGGTCTTCGCTCCCATATGTACTCCAACCAATCTTGCATAAGTTTACTTGTCATCCAGCCATTTTGTTGGGCTCGAACAATAACCCCATCCTAGAAGATTTCCTTTGGCACAGTTTTTCTGTTCAGGATTACATACGGCGGTAACTTATTACCATCCGCAGTAGCACTGAGCATAACAGTTACTCTTAATTTTTCGTAGCCGGTTGTTTTCACTGTTACTTGTTTTTGCCCCTTCTCACTGACCGTGTAATTTCTTGGCATGTCAAAGAAAACAGCAGTTTCATCAGCATTACCGATGACTAAGATGGTATTGTTTCTTTAACCTTAGTTGTATTACATGACGTTGATATTGCACCAATTTATCCTCATAATCAGATGGTAGTTTCTGGCAAATTGTGGTTCTACGACGTAATGATAGACATTGTCTTTTCATGAATTTTTCACACCATCCACGACTAGCTTTAAATTGAAGAGTTTTATCGCTGGCAATTTCTCTGGCTTTTAACATTAATGCTTCTCGCGTTACTGGAAGACCTTTCGTGCGAAGTTCTTTAAAATAAGTTAAAATGGCAGCATCGATTTCCGGATATCTTCCATGTTTTGGTCCCGAAAATGATTTTTTTGTTCGTTTACACGCGAATAGCTTATTTTTCATTTCACGCCTGGGAGAGCGACACTGACTGACGAGCAAGGACTGTGACCGGAAATGGGAACAGGTTTACAAGTCACTTTTATAAACATCATTAATCAACTCCTACAGCTAGTGAAATATATCGATAGCATTAATGTAGCAAATACGACTACTACCAGTATTCCACGTATAATAGAAGATTTTAGTACGTATAATAGCTAGTTTTACTCTTATACATGTGGTCAATTTAGAAAGTACCTCGAATTTAAGACGCACCCTTGATTTTAGACCTTGAATTGTGAAAAAAAAGTGCATCTTAAATTCGAAGTAATACGGTATATCTATATTTTTATACCTGGTACTAAAGTTGAGGAGAAAATATTTTTATTATAATAAATTTAAATAGTTAGACGAGGTTTGAAGACGAAATATATTCTTCTTCTTCATGTGTCTTACGCATTACTGCGTGTTGACATCATAGCATTGATATTTCTATTTTTGGCAGCCCGCATCAGCTTTTCAATACCTTCAAACCCCGTCCATTGCTTTATATTTTGTAATCATGCTTTTTTCTTTCTTCCGGATCTTCTCCGACCCTCTTTTCCTTCTTGAATTATTAGCATTAACAGCTCATACTTGCTTCCTCTAATTATATGACAAAAATAACTTAATTTTCGTTTCTTTATTTCTTCTACTACATATCTTTCTGTATAACTTCTCTTCAGAACTTCATCATTACTTAATTTCCATATCCAGGGGATACGTAACATCATTTTACGGTGAAACCACATTTCACATGCTGCTATTTGAAAGACTTGGCTGTGTATGTTCCAGCCTCTGCGCCATATAATAGAACGGCATGAACATAACACTTCAGTATTCTTTCCTGAATTCTTATATTGATTGCTCGATTAGTTAATAAAGTGCTTAGTTTTTGAAAAGCTATTTTTGCATATATAATTCTGCGTCTGATTTCTGTCTCCAAGTCTACCCTGTTTGTTATAATGCTGCCCAGGTATTTAAATTCTTGTACCTACTCGATTTCTTTGCCATTAATTAATATTTTTGTTAACAGTTGTTCCTGGCGATTTATTGTCATACATTTTTTTTTTTTTTTCATTATTGGTGAGACCATAGTCTACTCCTACTCAGTTTACTCTATCTACTATTTCCTGAAGATCTTGTATCGATTCCGCCATTAGGATAGTATCATCTGCATATCTTAAGTTGTTATATATTAGAAAAATATCATTTTCAAATATTACCAAAAACGTTACTTAATACCTTTATCATAATCAGAAACTAATATCTAGTCTCATTATGTATATAGAAATATTTTATTTTTTTTTATAATGGTTTAAGATATTTTTTTAATTTCAGATGATCCGAGAATATTTTATACCATTCGTGATTTGATACCCACTGCAAATTGGAATGTTATGCCAGATATATCAAATAGAGGATTTACCGAAAGATGCACCGTTAAAACATCATGCATGGATGCCGGCATCGTTATCGACGGTGACAAATGTTACAGAATACCAACCGGAACACGTATCGACATGGGTACTCACCCGTCAGATGCTCTGCGCACCATCGTATTAAACGAAAAGTAAGTAGTCATCTAATCGTAATAGTAACATTAATAATTCAGCGTTCATGTAGGTCCAGATTTAACGAACATCAGCGAATGAACAAGTGTCGAATATGAACAAACCCAGATGAACACAAACAAGCTTCCTCCGACACATAAACCGGATCTGACAGGTGGTCGGTGTACATCAAAGGATTCACAATTACATTCGTTAAATGTGAACGGATTTCTACAGATTAACGATTACAATTCAGCGAGTTTTTGTTTCGTGTGTCTGATAGGCGAAATACAGAATTTGCCTATGTTCTACATTCCGAACGATGCAAATTAAAAAATTGTATGAAATAACAATGACGCTTGGCAACAAGTGACAGAAATTTACAAGAAAAGCTCAAATTAATAACAACGTGACATATTTCTTCAGAATTTAGGAGAAATTGAACATCTACGAACAGTATGATTTTTGTTCGTTCGCGGATATTCGTCAATCTGGATCTACCTTAATATCGAACAAAACCGAGCAGATTCGAAATCATGACATAAATAAGAATGGAAATACAACAATTATTAGGAATTAAAGATGAAAAAAAAGGTACATCCAATAAAGATAAATTAATCAACGTGCCGAATAAAAATATTCGCGCGATATTAGCCGGAGGAAACTGTTATTAGATTATTATTGACGATATAAAAGTAGATTAAACAGGAAATTATTGTATGCGATGTTCTGATTGTCGTTAAACTGATATCCATACGTTAAAAATTCTAGTAATCAGCAATGGTCTAAGCTAAAATAATGGTTTACTGTTCAAAATTAAGAGCTAAGTATAGAAATTTATTACACGAATTCAGTTATTTAAATAGGTTAATCGGGGCAAGTGGAATTGTAAACAATGTATAGCATATTACATGTATAGAATTAAACAGCGCTTACCTGACATATATCATATTTGGAACTGTTGTGGCAAAAAACATGTTTAATAGGAAGATGAACTTGTTTCTTCCGTCACATTAACACTATGGGTGTAGGTATTTTTGGTCGTCTTCTATATCGATAGTATTTCTGAAAAACGAACATGAAATTTGGATGTTAGAAATTTGAGAAATAATTTAAAATTAGAAAATAGAACAAGTAAGAAGACGAGTTATTGAAGTAACTAATAAATAGGAAACTACATATAGACGTTAATGAATTTTTTAGTAGAGATTTGTGTAGAACTTCGAAAAAATTGATGAAACTAATAATTTTTATTTATTATACAGAAACTCGGCCCTAATTAGATTTTTAATGACAATAATATAAATAATCAAATATTATTTTTAAACAATGAGAGAAAAAATATAATAAAAACCCCAGAAATTATTTTCGCGGATTGAGAAATATATTCCGTTATAAAAATGGTATATTGGGATTGCAAAACAGACTATTGTATGTCCTTCGCTTTTATGTATTGGAATGGTGGTTGGATGTTAACCCAAACATTGAACACATTCGAAGTGTATATAAATGGAAGAATATTACGCATATGTTAATTTAAAAAAAAAAACAACGAAATATATTAAAACGTACATAATGAAAATCGTAAAAGCAATAAAGAAGAATCACAGTTAATAAAATCAGAACAAATCTAAAAAAAAATTAAGGGGAACCCCCGTTTTATCATAACTCATTCTACCATTTTTCTCTTTTTAAAATTTACTTTTTTCATTAAAACAAATAATAAATTAATCGAGAAGTTAATAAAATATTTACTAGAAACTCAAAAAAAAAACATGTTCTTAATTTATTATATTTAATAATATATCATATGTTAAGCAAGGTGAAAATTATATTAATAATTTCGTTACGGTTCTCTAAAAATCATAATTAGAATAAACAATATGAAATAATAACAATTTTCCATGTAACATTATCAATCGCGGTGTATTAGTACGTTAAAACATATGTGAGATATACTATCTCTTTCATAAATGATAACAAATATATATCCCATGAAAATTTAAAGTTGTTTACTGTGTTACGGGAACTGTATATTATCCACAAATTATCGTTTGTTTTTGCTTAATTTTTGCTCGCATATTCTTTTAACTGAAAACATTCTTAATCTGTCTGCTTCTGCGGCAATATTCTTAATGAAATCCAATTCGTTGTTCTTTACGGCCAACAGATAAGCTGATTTTAATAAACCGCATTCAATATAAAGTGATATCTACAATGTGAACGAATACAATAAATTATTCACAAACAAATTAATTTGTTAACGTACATGTGATAAATATTTAAATTGAACTTTTATTTACTTCCGCAAACCGTTATAAAAACGTTGTACATATTATACATAAAATCAATATGTAATTAAATTGTAAAAAAAAAAAAGTCTTTATGTAGAATAAAACAATTAATGTTCTGCTTAAAAGGGGGGGTTTACTGTATATTCTACTTTTATTCTCGTATATATAACTATATATACCCAGTATAGTAAAGTCCTATCAACTCGAAAATTGTTAGAGGACATCGTCTAATCCGACCGAACAACGTATTCTGAATAAGACAATACGGTGTGGTTTGCAATTACCTTCTCCAGTTTTTCTATTTTCCCAGCAGCTGGCATTCATTTGCCAACCAACTGAATAGATAACCGAGTTAGCTAAAGGGTCGTTTTACCGTGAAAAATCCTCGTTCTCCATGAGAACGGGATTCATGCCGTGCGAACAGAAATACTACTGTTATGCTACGAGGCTGATTATATATATATATATATATGTGTTTGTGTGGACGCCGTGAGAACTTGAAATAAAATAAGTTAGATTAATAAATTAAACTATTTCGTTTCCTTTATGCATTTTTCGAAATTGGATTATTACAATTTCTTCTTAAGTGCTTACTTACATTCTGACTTAAGATTTTCATGTTTATTAATTTAACAAAATATTTCTAACATTCTAACCGATCATGGCTGCTTTTTTTCAGATTAAAATGAAATACTCCAATGGATTACTTTCTATTTTAATACTATTCCAGTTTATAAGTTTGTGTTTAATGAACGAAACAGAATTTAATAATGAGACGCTTAAGAAACTTACAAAAATATAAACAACGAAACGTTTTTTTTCCTCATTATGCACTTAAGCGGTGAGGCAAATGTATTGAAAAAATGTATAAGGTGCAGAAAATTAGTGTGCTCTTAATAGTTGATTGTGGTGAAGTGTTGTGTTGTTAAAACAAAGAAATGTACATGTAAATAAAAATAAAAAAGAAGGTTACGAATCAGTAGAAATATCGTTTTTAAAATAAGTATCCCTTAATAAATACCATTATTATTACGTCATCGTTGAAGATCGGTTTTTTAAGATGGAATTTGCCACGAAAAAGTATTTTGTTCAATTTATTGTATAATGGTTAGGCGATATCTTATCACAAGTCTGGTATAAAAAAAAAATGTTAATAGGTTTTTTTTTTTTAGTTTTATATTTTAACATAAATATTTTTTGGTCTTACAAACGCATTATAACAAAAAGAAGAATTCCGATTTTTTTACACACCATAATAGACAGTTTTGTTTATTATTTTTTATAAGCTATCTAGCAGGACAAAGTTGCAGGAGTGGTGTGAAAAAGTGGCTAATTTATCATCCAATGAAAGTAAAACGGAAATTAAATTATTTTAATTACTACGTAATAAATAATTAAAATAAGTCATATTTTGTAGCAAATATTAAAGGTTTACCTTAATGGAATGATTACTAACGAACGATATAATTGTTTCTGTCGCTTCTTTTGGCGTTACTTCCTTCAACGCATTATTGATCACTTCGTCTTTAACTTTTTCCGAGTTTGATAATCTTTCTGTGACACAATTCAACAATATTACAGCATCATCTTCTCGCGCTGTCTCGATGAATTGTTTTAGCACTTTAGTATATACCGACACACTGTTCAAAGAATATTCCGTTACCAATCTATAAAAATAAGTGTAATATATTTAGATTTGTACATTTTTTTAAATCCTGACCGAATACATAAATTTGTATAAGTGTTTAAACGTATATAACTTATAGCGTTTATTTTACGATTCAGTAAATTAAAACCATTTTTTTTTTTTTATTAATATATTATTAATCATCTAGCGTTTACAAACGACGTAATATTATATATGAAAAATGTTACAAAATGCTCGCGCTGTTTTGGTCTATTAGCTAAGGTTGCGGAACCCTTGAAATTAGTTAAAAACATCTAAGTAAACTAAAAACTGGTATACACATACGTGTTTATATAAATGTACGGTTTATAAATATTTGCGAAAATTAACTAAGATTCAAGATTTCTTTTTTATTTTCATTGCGTATTAATTTATAAAACTTGGGATTGTACAAGAAATAGGATAAAAATCTGTATATTTCGTGTCTGTATGCAATTTTGTTTTTCAACTATCTGGCGAGCTCATAAGCGAAACTTTTTAATGTCAATATCAGCCTTGAATTGAATAACTCAATATCATGACGTATAAGTGTAATCTCGATAGCTTTATATTTGACACGTGAAAGACGGATTGTGTTATTTTTATCATGAATTACAAAGTTAAGTTAAAATTTACAAATTTTAAAGCAAAAATTTTGGTGGTGAAGGCTATTTCGTAATACACGACTATTTTATATTTATAAAAAATTCTACAAAAAAAAAAAAAAAAAAAAAAAACAAGCGATTTTTAAGTATGAACAAAACGAAATATAAAATAATTATACAACGGCGGTCCCTGTACCACCAAGGATTATCGTAAGAAAATTATGGTAGAGAATGTAACTGCACAAACTACTGAACCTTAGTCAGTCTTCGCAAATACATTTTATATACGATATTAAATTTTGAAAAATTATTATATGTTAGTGTCTTTTTATTATCTTTTACAGTTACACTTTTCTAAAATATGTTAATATTTCTTATTAAATTGAATATTTAAGATTTGAAGTTAAAGTTTAGTATCATCACATGCGACAAAATAAATGATCAACATATATTACTTAATCATATTACAGATATAACTAACAACAAAACCATCGATTTTAAATAAATCTATTAAAATATTGTTTATAAAGCTTTAATCTAAAATTGTGAATGTGCGATTTAAAGTTATAAATTGTGTTTTCTATAACGGTATTCATTTCGCAACTAACTTCACCTGATAATTTATCTTCCTTTTTCTAAAATAAATAATTACGGTTAACAAATACAATGGATATTCGAAATTAATATGTAAATATACGATTATTAAGCTTAGTGGTTTACTGGACATAGGTTCTTTAATTTCTCTATATCTAGGCAATAATTCTTGAATTTTCTTTTAGAATAGAACAGTTACACAAAGAGTAAAATCTATGTAGTTAGTAATTATTAATACTACTCGGTTAACTTAAACTTTTAATGCCACATTGCTGGTGTTGATTTAACAAAAATGTTTAATTTGTCAATTCATTTTGTACTTTTTTTCATTTTTATTGAGAAATGTATGAATGCGTAAAATTATTATCTAACTATATTCCAATGGTTATTATCATTTTTGTGTCTATTAATACGAATTGAAATATATAAAATAAAATTTGTTTTTCGGGAAAAAGGTCACAACTCGGAGTTAGATGTTTCCTGAATGATCCCATTTAATTCGAACTTCAAACTTAGCTCGATAATTGTATATTTAATTATGCATTTAGAATTTTGTTTTATATATTTAAAAAAAAAAAAACTTTGATTACTTTTCTGGAGGAAAATGTTAAAATTAAAATGAGTTGAAAAGGTAAAAAACGAAGACGTTTTGAAAAAAGTAGCGTAAACTCGTACTTTATTGAATACCATCATCAAGAAAAGAACTATAATGATGGGACATATAATAAGGAATGACGAAATGATAACGAAAATCAAAGAAGGGAAAACAAGGAATACCAGACACCGAGGAACAGTTACATATCGCAAATAGTAAAAGACATGAAATTACAACCAATTAAAAACAATAGCACGAAATAGGACCGAATGGAGAAAGCGTACCTATGGGTTTAATGATTGATGATATTTTAAAAAAAAAATAACGAGATAAATTTGCTTGCAAATAAAAATTAAAGCCAACTACAACCAAAGTGTGAGCACATAAATTGTACATTTAAAGTATGTCATATTTAGTAGGTTCAAGTCTATAACAACGATTTAAAGTTTTGCACCCGTACTTTATAAATAGTGTTTTAAAATAATTATTGTATGAAAAAGTTGAAATAATTTTTTTAATTTTTGAAGTTATTTAAAACTTATTTAATTATCAGTTCTTATTTTACAGTGTATAACATAACTAATAATGGCAGCAATTGGGATTGGCATTAAATTTGTGTTAGCTCTATTTGTCTTATTTTATTATTCTGTTTAATTTTAGTATATTTATTTCAGATATAAAAATTATTAAATAAAAACTATAGTAGCAAACAAATTGTTTACAAAATTGAATAAAATGTCACAATTAACTTTGTATTTCAGTACATAACCGTATGTTTGCGTTTTTTAATTAAAACTGTTTTATATTTGATGGAAATGCAGTGATAACTGTTTAAAAAAATAATGTATAAAAACCAAATAGATGCGAATACCTATTTTGCGATAAACATTTAGCATCAAATTATTTCAAACATAGTTTAATGTTGTATTTAATAATTTAATAGTAGAATTGTTTTGCCATATTTTCCGTATTACCAGTTCAAAAATATTAGGAGAATCATGCGTTCTCGAAGGAAATTTTGTAAATCATGAAAATTTCATACAAATTTGAAATACACTGTTTTGCTTAACAGCGCTCGCTAGATTAATTAAACTTGTACTATAAATTTCTTAATATTTCGTGTAAAATCTGTTAATTTTAAATGAAAAGACCGAAAATAATTGAACGAATTTATCAAGTTGCACAAAATTTCTGTGATTGTTTTCGGTCGTACAATTACTTATTTTCTCGTTTTATTTATTTTTTTTAATAAAAACTACTTAAGAAAAAAGAAATTTGACTCAACTGGTTATTAATTGAAATCAACAACAAAAATCGTATAAACGAATTTGATGTACGCTTTAATAAAAAAATAATATATTAATATTACGAATCTAATGATTATTCATAAACCTGCTATCAGGAAATTAGATAAACTTCATTTTTTCCGTCGGACGGTTACTTTTTTTATTTTACTAAAATTACTTTTTATAAAATTTAAACTGAGCAATTTTTTTTAAATAAAATAATTAAACATACGGTTACCATGGTAACTATAAATATATATATATTTTTTTAAATCGAATCGATTTCTTTTATTTTAATGAAATGCTATCGTTTAGTACGTTAAGAAATTTATACTTATATTTAGTATCAATATAGTTTTAAGTCGTTCCTAAAGTTAATGAAACTTATGATTTTAAAATAACATTATTCATTTTGACGGTCTAATTTTTCCATTACTCTATTATTTACTATTTTTCGAAATAATTATTAAGTTAATACGTTTACAAAAGTTACGACTGTAGTATAAATAAATCGATTACACAAACGTATATTCTAAAAGACGCAATTCCAATATAGCAACTTTCAGAACAAATTGGGAGGACATTTGTTGAGCAGTATAATGACAAATGAAGAAGAAAGATCAGAATAACGCCCAGCAATTATACTAACACATTTTGAATAACACGCTGATCAACTTATTTCAATAATTAATTTTTAAATATTTATTATTACAGATGTACTAACCGCTAAAATATGACGCGTTTGATTAGATAGAATAAGATTCGCTGTGTGTATATAAATTCAAAAATATATCTATAGAATATTACCTGTGCGCCATTGTAAATGCATGTTTTACGTCTGTTTTAGATCTAAAGATTAAGGCAATTAGTTCCACTTTTTCAGACGAGGAACCAAATAACGTAGGAACTAATGAAAACTGAATAGAAGCACACTGATGGTTTAAAATAATCATATGAGATACGTCTATCTGTAGCCATACTGTATTTACGTGTTTCTCGATTTCAGACGGACTCATTACCATAATTAATTCATTATCTATTTACGAAATTAAAAACAACTATTACAATTATACAAATAATAATTGTGTGCATTAAAATGATTACATTATATTTCTGTTTTAAAATAAGGGAACGGTGCGAAATATTAACGCGGCTTGTGCAGCTAAAAAAAAATTAATAATAATATTTACGATATCGTAATAAAAAAGCTAAACGTAATATATTTTTTTATTCGTCGGTTACTGTTAAATCGTCTTTGTTACTTTTATAAACTGTTATAGTCATTTGTGCTTAATAAACACATTTCATGTTATAAATACCTGATTAATAAATATATAACGTTAAAACTAAATACATTCATTTCTTACATTCGATTTTTGTTGGCTTCAACGCAGCTTCTAAATGTCGGCAGGCGTTATACAAATGCTCGATGTTGGTTGATAATTCATAATACGAATGAGCTCCGTGTAAGTAAAACATGATACTAGTCATAGCGGCTCTTACGTAGTCTTTAATCCACAACTGAATGACGTATAGTACTTTCAAATAATTTTGTCGTTCGCAGAATAAACATACTACCCTAATATATTCCTTTAACACAATGGCATGCATATTAAATTCACATGAATCAATAATTGAGATAAAACTAGTTAAATAAATTTTTCATTACTGTCGTCGCTGAAAATGTTATAATATATATATATATATATATATATATATATATATATATATATATATATATATATATATATATATATATATATATATATATATATATATATATATATATATATATATATATATATATATATAATAATGCTAAAGCGTTCATAATCAATTTCCTACATTTTTATTAATTTTAGAAATGACGTATTCTGTTTTTAAGATAAATTAAGCTCGCAAAAGAAATCGACTAAACATTGATCATAACATTTCTTTATGTTTACGTGTATTTTGCCATTTGCTTTCGTATTTCCCTAGTGTTGTACATATAAAACATCTTCTACATGAAGATAAATAAACTTTATCAAATGTGAAATCCAAGCATCAATTAATAAAGCAATAAACCACGAAACCAAAAAGTACAGTGTACTCCGAAACACTTGAGCTTTTGTTTTTAGAAAGAATGAATAAAATTACGAAAACATTTAAGTAATTTCATTTGTTTGTATTGAACTATCCTACTAAAATAACTTCATGTCTCTATAATTAAGAAATTTCTTTTAAAAAGATATTCTTGCTGTAAAATTTTTGTAAAAAATAAGTTTAATTAGACTAAATGAACATAGCAACATAAACACTATATTTGGCAATTATGATTCAACCCTAAGATCGGTAAGACTGCAGTTAACTGCATTACACGATATCATCGCCGACAATTTGAATCTAAATAAACATACCGGACCAATACTCATTGACCTTGAAAAAGCTCGTGATACTACTTGACATGAAGACAATATATTTAAATTGACCATATACGGATTCCCCTATTACTTAATACTGTCCATTGAAACCTCTAATCTAACCAAAAATTCATTTTGGATCTTTACCTTTTTATTTTATACATAAATGATCTTCCGCTTACACAACATATAAGCCTAAAACCTTACGCTGATGATAACTCATCACCACATCTTACCAAATCGATACGATTTGTCGACGACTTACTCTCTGAAAATAAGCATACTTCAATAAATGGAAAATTACATAAACGAGAACAAATTTAAGGCAATTTTATTTACAAAGCGCAGACCAAAATCGAAAACGACACGGTTTACTCGGAAAAATGAGGTGACCCATTTATGTATTACGCTGGATAAAAAATTAACGTTCACGAAACATTCAAATCGATGTATCTTATAAAACTCAGCGTAGGATGTGTACATTATTTCCCATTTTTAATTTTAAAAAAAAAAATCACTAATAAAGTTTAAATAAATGTTTGATATATAAAATAGTAATATTACCTATGTTATTACATGCTGCTGCAGTTTGGTGTGTTTGACCTGCCATAATAATTTAAAGAAAATCCAGCGACTTCAAAACCATTGCTTTAGGGTCTTCTTAAAAAAGCCGCACTACACTCGCATTAACACAATGTATCTTCATTTTTCATTTATCAATGATATCATTAAAGAACGTGTAACTAAATAGTTTAATTGTTGTGCTATGTCTGACGTTATGATTATAAATAATATAGGCAGGTATGATTATCAGTCCTTAAAATATAGATACAAGAAGTACAAACAGACAAATTAAACGTATACTATTTTGAGTATTTCATATTTCTGCATTTCTTATTTCTTTCCGAACTGATAAATTCCATCAATAAATGAGAACACTGAAAATGTCATTTCATTGTTATAACTTAAATCGGTTTCTAAAAACTTTTCCCATTACTTTAATGTATGTTAATGTATATATTTAATAAGAGCAATCATATTTTTGAGTCACAGATAACTCGCTATGTTTTTTTATCGTTATCACGTGAAAATCGAGTACAAATATTTTCCTCTTACTTGTCGCGAAAAAATATTTTGCGATGATAACACGTCTCACTTTTTAGTTATTTATAAATGTGTTCAAATTCACTAACGAACCATGATCGCACTTACGTAAAGGTATTTTTCACCAAAAGCATAAATATTTTAGACGAAACTTTCATATCTAATTATGGTGCATTCAAATCATAGGATCATCGTTTGAAAATCAATGGTTAACGTCTTTAAAGAAACTTATTCTTACAAATAGTACACACATTCGACGAATTTTTAATTTAAAATTTTCGCAAAAAAAATAATAATAATAATAAAAGTGATTCGATTGAGGAAGATCAAAATTTACCGAAAAAAGTTATTTTTACATTTCTCCTTGTTAATAATAACTTATTTTCGTCGATTTTAAAGTCGCTATTACGATTCGATTTTTAATTAAAACAAATTACGAAAATTACTTTATATTTAAAAAATAAATTTTATATGTAATTTTCAGATTTTTTATCTTACATAAATATCTGTCATATAGTATACCATATACACATAATATATATCAAACAACCATGTTATCACATCGTGTAGGCCATTAGGTTCAAATTTAGGTGCAGCCGATTGTAATGATATATCAAATATAAACGTATTAAATATAATAAAATTAAACTCACCTTCCAAGTAATTAATGATTTATCGATATCCTGCATTAACTGATGTAACGTATCGGTCGAACCGTTCTTTAAGCAAGGAACATACACCTTTTCTAGGAACAGCTGCGGTGATATATTTTCTTTTAGTACATATTGCAAAGCCATATTATAAGCGTTTCGCTTTACATAGTAATCTAAAAGCTGCGTACATGTACCGTACGATTTCAGATAATACATACATTCTTCTTGAACTTTCTTCAGATTACCTTTGAATGCCGACGAAGAACAAGGAGAATCCGAAAGTTTATTCTCTTCGCATGATTCCTGTTAAACATAAGATTTATTAATCTTATGATCATTATTATATACTCGTATATATTAGTGCATTGAAGTATCACGAGGAAATGAGAAAGCAAAAATTTACGTAAAATACAGTTATTTTACAACAATGTTGATGTATTCGAGAGTAGTGATTTTATGAATTAACAAAACAAAATAAAAAACAATGTTAATCATTATAAAATTTATTTTATGTGCAGTTTTTGTATTTGCTTGAAAATGACTTTATAGTTGAAAAGCTTTGCACATAAAATACATTTTATAGTGATTAACAATGTTTTTATTTTGTTTCGTTAATTTTACAACAAACTTGTATTAAAAATATCGGGAGATCGAATTAACTGACAAATGGGGTTGTTACGCAAACGTATAAGAATAAAATAAGTTTTAGAACTTTCTTTCTAAGGATTTATTAAAGTTTTATATGGTTAAGTACATATTATTTAAATAAAATTTACAACAAATTTAATTTAAAAAGGAACAACAATTATAGAGTTTGTTTTAAACAAATGTTTCAATTTCTTAATAAATATTTCATTATATCATAGACAAACTTTTTATAGTGCCATTTCTAATTTTAAAAAATCACAAAAATTATACGAAAAGAAAATCTACTTTAAATACGAATGCGATTAAGAAATTATTGAGCAAAAAATTTTATCAACAACACAAACCCTTGTTTTCAAAAATTGACAATCTCACTCGCTTATTTTTTCTTGACAATTAAAATATTACGAAAGTACATTTTAATAATTACGTGTAAAATCTGCAGTATATCGTTTAAAAGGCGAGGATTTTTTTCCAGCGAACAACGACTAAATTTCTCTCTTGCTGCTTCCAAATTGCGATCTTTCAAATAAGCTTTGCCCCAATCAAACCAAACACTGGTACAATCTAGACCGGCTTTTGTTGATATCTAATAAATATTAATATAACATTTTAAAAATAATTAAATATACATTAAATTGTGTATTTTCATGTTGTTTAATAACTTTTAAATTGATGTTTCAAATATGTTATAACAGGATTTAAAGACGCGCCATACATACAAAATTAATTTTTACTTAAAGATTATTTCGATATTCGAGCTTTAGTGATTAAATTAATTTTGTTTTTTAAACAGAATATTATTATTTCTTATTTGAAAACTTTACATAAACCTGACTCGAAATTCCTAATCACAAAAAAGTGTACTGGAGTAGATGTAGACATCTTAACAATTTTTTAATAAAATTTTGTTTAATATATATATATCTTCTTTATTATTAGCCTTTGTGAGTACACTGCAGGATGTAGGCCCCTTCCTTATATTTTCATACGTTTCTATCTGATGCATTGACCCATCAATGTTTGTATATCTGATATTTTTCCTTATTCTGTAAAGTTATCCCCAACATTTTCCTCTCAATATTAATTTGTTCTAAGTTGTCTTTAGTTATGCTCTATGTACACAATTACTGGCAGGACACATTGATGAAATACCTTTCTTTTTAAAGAATTTTCTTCGAATATTTTCTTTACTTTACCAATAGCGATCCATGTCATTTACATGCGTTTTTTTATTTCATTTGTTATATCATAACTTACCAAGTATATAAATGCGTCCACTGTTACAAATGTTACATTATTTATTTTTATTTTATTCGGTTTTTTAACATATTTATTGTACATAAGCTTCGTTTTCTACACTTATTTTATTAATCGTAGTTGATTTATAATTCTTTCTACTTGCTATCGGTTTTTTTCCTAGTACTATATCATCAGCATATCTTAGGTGCATTAATCCATCGTTCCCTATCTGGATGCTCACATCCTGTCAATTTAAACTTTTCATTATTTCTTGGAGAACAGCATCATATAGTTATGAAGAAAGTACACATCCTCGTCTGATTCCCTTTCTCAACTATATGATTTCCACATATCGATTAGGTTTTATACTAGATTTAGCGTCGTTGTAAATGTATTTTATAAGTTGTATGTATGTTTCATTTATTTTCTAATTTTTCAAAGCTTCTAATATGCAATTTAATTTCTTCAAAATCTATAAACATCATGACCAAAGGTCGCCTGAATTCCCGACATTTTTTGATAACTTGTTTGATGGAATGTATGTGATCTACAGTGTTATATTCTTTCCTCGAAAGGTTGAACATTATCCATTTGTTAATACCTTAGTAAATTATTTATATGGATTACATATAATACTTATCGATCTGTAGTTTTTGAGGTTAAAATGTCTCCGGTTTTGGTGTATTAATATCAAATATCAAATTAGCAACGTTAGATTTGTTTAGTATTCGTTTTTCTTGTAGTTCTGCTAATGTTTCTTGTAATTTAGTTCATCCCAACTTTATAATATCATTCTGTACTCCGTCAAGACCCGTAGCTTCGTATAGTTTTTTCTATTTCTTCTTTCATTACTGGAGAGACTTCTTCATTCTGGGTTTTCTGAGAAGCTGCATTATTTTCTGTGTCCCATCTTAGTTTATCAACATATAAATTCGTGTAGTATCTCCAAATTCTGTTGGAAATTTCCTGATAGTTCGTGAACCTGTTTCACCTTTTACCTTAGTTATTTGTTCGTTTATATCTTTCTGCAGTTATAGTTTCTTATATCTATTTACGTTTTCCTTCATTAACTTGTTTTATAATATATATAAGAAATACCTCCACTCGATAACTAATTACTGTAGATAATAGATTATACTAAAATGTTGACTGTTATTTCAAAAGTTATGCCAACAAACGATATTCGATTTAAATCTTTAACTGATAAGCGAATTGAAGTTAGAATAAATTGTATAGATAACTACCGTCAATTAGTTAAACATTTATGTAGCGAAAAAATTGAACATCACACATATCAAATCAAAACAGAACGAAATTTTCGTGTAGTAGTGAGACACCTGCACCATTCTCTGGAGATAGAGGACATAAAAGCGGCCCTTCTAGACATATTTAAATCACATCCTGTTGATATATTACCACATTTCGACTCCTACTGTCATGATGTATCAAACTCATAAAATTTACATCACCCGATGAAATTAATAATATAATACGTACAATGAACCCCCAGAAAGCAGCTGGTTATGATCTCATCGCAGCGAAAATGTTGAAACAATTGTCTCGGAAAGAACTAGTGCTGTTAACGTATATATTTAATGCAATGCTGCGATTAATGTACTTCCAAGTACAACTAAAATTGTCACAAATTGTCCGCAAAAATCAACAATCGAGCCTTTATCGTATCGACCTATTAAGAATAATATCAATAGTAGAGTCCAAACAGATAATACCTTCACATCAGTTTAGAGCTTTCGAGCAAAATATGGTACAACAGAACAAGTGCATCTGGTTGTTGAAAAAATTGAAAAGGCCATAGATTAAAAAATGGTTTGTGATACCGTATTTTTAGACGTAAGCCAGGGAAATATATATATATATATAAATAAAAAATAAATAAAAATATTTATTCTGAAAATGGAAAGAGTTAGGCGATATTTACAAACGAAATGTCAAATGTCAGAACTTTTATTCTATCAACAAACTATATGAAGGTAAATAAAGATTTTTTTGTTATTTTGAATTATTATTACCTCCAGCGCTAAATTCCACTGATGTTTTTCCAGAATTAGATCTCGAATTCGGCGTAGTTCTGTAGCTCCCATTAACGCTTTACCGGGCACTAACGACGTAATATTCATCTGAGATAAACGATCTAATAGATCTACTTCATTTTCAAGTTCTTCACATTGTTGCACACCGGATAGTATGTTTAGGTAAGTGTAATATATTTTAGCAGCAAGAAGTAACGACCTAATCAAAACAAAATATAATAATGTGTGAAAGATAAATTTTATTTAAAGAATTATTTTTCCAAATATATATATATGTATATATATATATATATATATATATAAAACACCAAAATTAATTTCATAAAAATATTATTTTTTTAAATTCTCGGTTTCAACTATATCACACACAATCTCGAAACATTTAGACGAATAAAAAGATAAGCGACCCAGAATACGTTGTAGATTCGATAAACAGCGTCATACTAAATATTAACGTCATCATCAAATGTATCTTTGTTTTCCAAGTATTACAAACATATTTATTCGTTTATGTATTTGATTATATATTCTTCCGTTCTCTGAGTATTTGCAATCATCAAATTAATCTACAACGAGCAGACTAGTATCCGACGCGTTCAGACTAGGTACTTTGGACTGCAGGGGTAAACCGTGACAAAAAGATACCATCGTCGTTATAATGCTATCAGTTAACACCAATATGCAAACGAAGCAGATAATATACTCGGTAGTTTAAACGAAATCGTTGAAAAAACAAAAAATAATACTTGCGGTGTAATGGTATTAGCGAGCTAATCAGGCATGTTTCGTTATAGTTGGTTACAATAACGATTAAAATAAAAAGTTGCAATTATATACAGGTTTCAAGTAATGACAACACGTAATTCGTTATTTAAATATGTTATATCTATAAACATAATTTATTTATTATTCGCAAAAAAACAAACAAGCCCAGTTTACGAAAATTGATAAATTTCTAATCGAATTATAAAAAAAGACGAAAAATTATTTTTTAAATACGATAGACAACTTCCGAATATAATCTAAT
Organism: Coronaproctus castanopsis; assembly: GCA_032883995.1. Lineage (NCBI taxonomy): Eukaryota > Metazoa > Arthropoda > Insecta > Hemiptera > Monophlebidae > Coronaproctus > Coronaproctus castanopsis. The sequence continues at coordinate 102,735,983 of CM065053.1, read as the reverse complement.
TTTAACGTCGATAAGATGTTAACACTTTTCGACGGCGATACTAGGGCTAATACAATTCTCGATATAATGTTGTTTGATAAATATATTGATACTGATAAAGGTCCATTCACACATTTCCGGTTCCGATCTGTTCTAGATCAGTTCCGGTTCAGTTCAGTTTCATTGGTGTCCGTGATATTAAGTATCATCTGTTCATGCATATCCGTAAATACGGAAGTATCTGTAGACAGAAACCTAAATGTACATATTCTAGAATTTCTAGTTCAAAATTAAAATGTCATATGTTAATACCAAATGTTCACAGAAATAATACAAATTTTAAAGTAAAGCCGCTGTGCAGTCAAAATATATCAGAAACATTCAATTCATTACATTAAACCAAATACTTTGTTTTAAACAAACGTCCATATACTTTTAATGGGATAAATTATACGAAATTTCATTTCTTCGAACAAGTTCTATTAATTTTTTTGTATCCATTCTCAACTACAAACAAAAACACTGATCCGGTAAACATAAAAATATCGGAAGCGACGATATTGAATTTTAACGGAAGGTGTACTGAACTAACACTGACGGTAAACCGGACCGTTAAACTGGAAGAGTGCGAACATTCTAGCCAAATTACTCTAAATAATATTTTATTCCACTGATGTTGATTCGATTTGTCGTACCGGAACGGATCGGTGACGGAAATGTGTGAATTGGGCTTAAGACTCCTAAATGATAAAACTGAAGTTTTGATATTTTAGAACAGACATAAAACAAAAAACTCAAAATTAAAATTTACAAATCAAAATAACATAGAAAAAGAAAAAACCAATAATACAAGAGAAAACCAAAACTAGTTGTACTTGGCAAATTATAGTTTTCGCGTAACATCGTTAAAAATGTTTCAAAAATATTTGTACAAATCTTATTGTTTGTCCGATATTTATAATTAATTTCTAAAAACATTAAAACGAAATTTCACACGAACAAACCTCATCTGAAAATAAACAAAATCAAAAGAGAAAAATATATATTTAAAAAAATAGACAACACTCAAGGAACTAAAATAACAAAGTAATGTACACTACATTAAAAAAAAGAAGAACAAAACAATCACTTCATAGCGCTAGTATCGACATCATTAAGTGCAAACCTGTTATCAATGTGTATTAAACAAACTCTATAATTATCCTCATACAACTAAAATTACGACTCACACTTTCCACACTTTAAATGTACAATTTAAAAAGTTGTGAACTTGTCGTTGAACATATTATATATATGTATATATATAAGTTTTATAAAAAGAAGATAAAAAACTGTTGGGACATAAAATAAAACAGAAAGCCTTGTAAAAAGTATAATAGAGGGTAAAATTACAGGCACCGAGAAGAAACTAAGAACATCTGTAATGAGAAGTGTTCCCTTGAATATACATAAATATTAAGAATATCAAACACTATCAACAAGACACAATAACTGCATCGACATCACCTTTAGTGGACATATTATATCGTTATTTTATTAAATTTAAAAATGAAACAATAAGGTTCAAATCATTAATGTTAGTAATTTATGACAAAGCTTCTTGACAATTACACCATTTTCAAATTAAAATAAATAATAATAAATAAACATATAATAACAACAAGAAAAGTAATATGAAAAATATAATTAATTTTAAAAACATCTAATATGTAGCGCATCTAGTTCAAGACACCGAGATGCTTGTTAACAGGGAAAAGTTACTATATATATATATATATATATATATATATATATATATATATATATATATATATATATATATATATATATATATATATTGTAACCTACAATCATCTACACTAAATATTAAGTATATTCATAATATGATCTTTAAAATTAATCAATCACCATGTTTAATAAATTATTTTTGTTTCTAATTTTTCTAATCATTTCCTTTTTCTTTAGTTTTTCCTTTTATATGTAAAAAATCGTAGTTTTGGTTAATAAAATTCACGATTAAATTATTTAGTGTTTACGATATAATGATTATACAATTGTTTTATATGAATTTAAATGTATATGAAAACTAAGTTTAAATTGTCTACTTGTTTCTTATATATATATATATATAATACCATTAAACAAAACTGCATCGGCGTATAATTTATAATCGAACAAAACGTCGCTAAATACGTCTTCATCATTACGAACGAATCCGAATAATACCCCAAATCCGAAAATAATTAATTTTTATTAAACGAAACCGGGAACGTTACTAAGAACGTGGAACACGATGAAAACTGATCTTTATTGAGCCAGACGAGAAATAGCGAAGATTGTGCGACGTTTCAATAAAATGCGATCGAACAATGCAAAACTTAAAAAAATAATAATAATAATAAACATCATATTCGTAGATACGGGTTACTGCGTTTTAACAAAATACGTTTACAAACTACAACTCGTAAACAAGCCTAACGGTATTCAATAAAAAATAAATAAAACAAAACCATAATACATGGCGTGCCTTCTCATCGTTATTATTCGATTTTCACAACAATGAAAACAATAATTTTACACAATCCTGCTGGCATACTTAAATTGGTCTTTTTACAGCGTGTTACAAGGCCGAATTTACGTAAACGGACAAATATATATAATCCATAATGGATTAATTCAAAAATAAGATAATAAGAAAAATTATGCAAAACAGCAAAAGATATTCGAAAATAGAATACTAAGAAAATAAACGAAACGATTGAGAAGAACAGAAGCGTGAAAATACTGAGAAATGATAAATAGCACGAATAGGAAGACGACTACGATAATAATATCCGAAATAAAAAAAAATTGTAAAAATAGGAAATATGTATTTCTAACAACCCTACTTGTTACAGTATTAGTTGTGCTAAGTGAAGTTTAAAATTTACAAAATTAAAATAAATAATCAAAAATTACGAGATAGAGAAATATGTATTTGTATATGTATATATGGGTACACAGGTAGACACAGCGAAAGTGACTTTCCGTAAAGAAATTGAATTAAAAAAACAGAATGTGGGCCGAATAATATATATATATATATATGGGAAAGCATGCTGGAACCTGTAGGAGGAGTAGTGCTTTTGGGAAATTCTTTGGATGATATATATATAAAACAGGAAAAGTGCCTATAAAAAATATAATAATTATCGTGGCAAGTGCCGATAAAGTAGTTGAAAATGGACATGATGAAATGGGTTCTTCGGTCATTTAATCGAAAATTAAAAGAAACGGTTCCGAATTTTCTGATTTGCTAACCCCAAAAAATGAAATGGGGAGGTTTCGCCGAAGTAACAAACTCAGACAATTTGTAGGGTTCACATACACAGGACAAGAAAATAGAATTTCTAGAAGTATGTGTGTGTAACCGCTGACCGCCGTACTAATAATAAATATAAAAATATATATAAACTTATAATATGCGAAATGACGGAAATTTACCGTTAGTCAAGGCATCATTTTTTTATCGACAAAAAAGAGCAAAATCCATTAATGAAGAAAAATCGAAATATCTAGAAATACAAAGAAACCGGCATTTTGCCAAAAATAAGTTAAGAGAAAATAATAATAATAAGAAGAAAACTGGATGGAGGGCTAGACAGACAGACTGTTCGAAAAATCTAGGTGATCACTCTACTCTCAACTCTCTCGCGACATGCGATCGTCGATGCAGGTCGATCGCCTTAGTTACGAGTCACATCTTTCCATCCTTCTAAGTGTCGAACAACTAAAGGAAAATACCGTCACCTCCGAGAATAGCTAATAAATGTATGTGCACGAAAATTAATTTAATAGTATATATTTAGCAATAACTGAACTAATGGCAACACAAAATTTTAGCTTCCAAGAAGCTAACATAGAACTCCCAAAAACATATAAACAGGAAACACTTTACTCAAATGTTTTCAGCAATTACAACAGATTTGTGCCTTTAAAAGATTATGACGTAGAATTCCCGAACTTAGAGAAAAATGTGGCGACGCCACTAATACTACTGCAAGCATCCCACAATACCGTCCACCACCTATTAAAAAACCATCCTATAATAAAATAAAAGAGAAAAATTATATAGATGTAAAACAATTAAGAGATTATAAAGACTACAGAACACAGACAACCATAAAGAGGAAACGTGGTGAACAAATACCTAGCTCACCAGAAGGGAAAACAAAAAGAATAAACTATGAGGGAAGTAAATCTAGTGCAGCTAGTGAAATAGGAACTGATCAAAGATCTTCAATTACATTTGATAATACCGACACAGAAAATAAAAATAAGATTTAAAAATATTCTATAAGCCAAAATAAAGAAAATAAACTTAAACTGAATGAAAATAAAAATTAAGCAAATAAACGAAAAAATAAAGATAATAGAACCATAATTGACACTAGTTCATCTTTTACTACGAGAGAAACTAGCCAAAACTACATTAAATAAAAAATAGAAATGAAATGGACTCGTACATGGAACAGACAAAATTAGCTATTACGATATGGAATGCTCGGAGTATATATACAAATCTAATTGAACTAAAGAAAATGTTAGTAGATAAAAATATAGGTATAGCAATAACTGAAACCTGGTTAAAACCAGGAAATAAATTAACAATAAAACATCATCGACAGAGATCATAAAATACTAAAGGAGGTGTAGTCGCCTCACTAATATACAAAAACATAAATCATACATTTACATCAAATGATATACATTTACAAATTATAGATCAGAGCAAGATACAGATATCATTAACTGAAATTAGACAGTAACAAAAATATAACAATACTGGGAATATATGCAGCGCCAGGTCACAAAATGACAAAGGAACACTGAAATAAAATAAAATCTTACCTAGGGAAATCATATATTATTACTGGTGACTTAAATGCAAGAACTACAGTATGGAACTGTCGAAATACAAATTATGAAGGGAAAGAACTACTTGACTTTATTGAAGAGAATAATATATATGTTATAAATACTACTTCGTATACTCGTATTCCCTCGACGAGTCAGCAGAGGAATAATATCGACTTAATATTATGCACACCAGATTTATCAACTAATATTAATTATGAAGTTTAGGAAGTGATCATTTACCTTTACTTGCTTACTTATACATACCACAATTAAATACAATATACAAGAAAGATAATAAACAATAGTACAATAAAGTAACGCACAAAAACTGTAGGAAAATTAATTGGGACAAATTTAAAATAATAACTAAAGAAAAAATTGAACAAATTACTAAAATAGAATTCATTAATAAACCTACAGCAGAAAAATATACAGCTCTTTCAGATACACTAAAAGCTACCATCGATCAGTTAGCACCCATAACCAAAATTAATCAACAGAAAAACTTCAAAACGTATCACTTGGTTGGATGAGGAATGTTAATGGTTGCTCAGAGGAGATTAGCACTTTATACTTTTAACAAATACCCAACTACGGAAAATTATAATAATTTTAAACAACAACAAGCCAAAAGTAAATTATACTTTAAAAATAGAAAACGAACAGAATGGCACAAATTTGGTGAAAAATTAAATCCTAGAGAAAATAGTAAAAAAGTATGGAAGCAAATTAAACTAATATCAAAAACAAGTAATATTAATAATTTTAATAACGCAATAACACAAAATATGAATTGGATTCCAAGTTTTATCAATATAACACTCCTATTAATAACTTTGGCAACATATTTTGCGATAATAATACAAACAATTCCCACATAGACAACGACATGGAAAAATCATTTTCTATTTTGGAACTCAAAAAAGCATTAAATAAAAACACAAGTACTGGAGTTGATGGTATTCCATATAAAGCCATACAAATACAACAAATTACTTTCAGGATCTTCTCCTTGAATTTTTAAACGAATCCATAATTAAAAGTACATATATACCAAATAAGAATCCTAATAACTATAAATCATACAGACCTATAACTATATTAAGCTGCTTAGGTAAAACAACTGAATCTATGATTAAGGAACGTTTTGAATGGAGACTGGAACATCAAAACAAAATGCAAAAAAAAAAACACAGTTTGGTTTTAGGAAAACATTTGATATAGCTATCCTGACTAACCATATATATATATATATATATATATATATATATATATTTCCTCCTTCTCCCCCTTCCTTATTTATCCTACCTCTACTTTCCACTACATGTATTTCCTCGCCTGTTATACACCAGCTGCAGTGTGTCCGGTTGTCTTGGATTAACCATGCCACCGGATCGCACGCTGCAGCTGTATAGGCAGCATGGGAGTTGCAGCGCAACAGTTTCTATGTTCCAACATGCGCATCTGTACCGTCTTCTCTTCTCTCACCTTTCTCTTTCCTCCCATTTTCCTTTCCCCTTTTAAAAAGTCCTACGGCGATAAGTATGTGGCGGTGGTAGCAGGCCTGGTCGGCTGGAAGCTACTAGCTGCAACTTGCACGGCAGGCGGCATGTCCTATATGGTCGCTTTCAACTGGAATGGAGCGGAAGTTGAATTCGGCAGTCGGATATGCGACTGGGCAGGCCTCTTCAGGATCCCCGCTGTCCACCACGAATGTGGAGAGGGCTAGAAAAGATGCCCCAAACATCGGCTGTTCCAACTATCCTGGTCAGCGTGCCGTGGCTGGCGGGAACCCAAATCATGCGGTAAGAAGAACAGGAATGATTTAATACTTAAATTTGGAACTTGGAACATACGAACTTTAACGGATAGCGACAATGTACCAGAAAGAAGAACCGCTCATTTAGCGAAGGAGTTACGCAGATACGACATTGATATTGCAGCTATAAGTGAAACCAGATTACTTGGTGATGGAAACCTTTATGAGCCTGCAGGCGACTATGTGTTGTTTTGGCACGGCAATGCTCTTGGTGGCAAGCGCTTGCATGGAGTTGGTATAGCGCTGAAGCGTTGTTATGCGGATCATGTCATATCAGAAAATCATGGATCAGGACCAAAATACATGTTATTAGTGCATATGCGCCCACAATGGATGCGGAAGAAAATGATAAGAAGATTTTCTACTCAGACTTGTACAATCTCGTTAAGAGTGTTCCAAATAAAGAACGAGTATTTCAATGCACGTGTAGGAATGATGTGCATGTTTGGCCAAATGTTGTTGGTAAGCACGGTCTAAAAGGCGTAAATGATAACGGCAACCATCTTCTCCAGTTCTGTGAAAGCCTTGGTCTAGTCATAACAAACACGATATTTGAGCTTAAGCCCATCTATAAAGGCACGTGGATGCATCCAAGGTCAAGGCAATGGCATATGATAGATTTCATAATCGTGCGTTCTGAATATAAAAGAGAGGTAAGAATAACTAGAGTTATGCGAGGCGCAGAATGTTCAACAGACCACATGCTTGTAAGATCAGTGATTTCGCTGACGAAGCAGAAGATTCATAAAAAATACTTAAAACCCAAATCTGCTCGATATAATGCTGATGCCTTAAGAAACGATAATAAGCGCAAAGAGGTAACGAATCTCATTGACCAAGCTTTCAGTGCGTTGGAGATTGATTCTGCCTCGAATAGCAGTCAAGTTTGGGCTAAAATGAAGGAAGTAATACACCTCACTTGTTCCCGTGCGATAATGACATCTAAAAAGAAAAATCAGGACTGGTTTGTCGCAAATGATAAAGAAATTACTGACCTAATTGCACGGAAAAGGCTAGCTTTCACTCAATGGCAGAATGATACAAGCAACGTAAGGCTGAAACAAAAATTTTCTGAAATAAAGGCTGAAGTTCAAAGGAAAACACGCTGGATGAATAACAATTGGTGGCAAAACAAGGCACAAGAGATTCAAACATATGCAGTTATAGGGAGTTCTTTTCAGCAGCTAAAGCAATATATGGACCTACACCGTATAGAAATGCTTTGTTAAGGGATGAATATGGAAATATTATAAGTAATCATCATAGAATAGCGCGAAAATGGAAATGTCACTTTGAGAATTTATTAAATAATGATACTTGTGTAAATCACTCAGTGCTGAACGAAGTGCAGAATTCTCAGCAACTCGCTGCTTTAGACGAGGATATATCCTTAAAAGAGGTTAAAGATGCATTAAAGCACATAAAAAATAGGAAAGCTGCCGGCCCAGATGGAGTGTTACCGGGCATTCTAAAGTTGGAAAGCAGCAACCTGCTAAACGCGCTTCATAAATTATTTTCTATTATGTGGGAACAAGAATCTATGCCAACTGATTTCCAATTAGCTGCCATAGTGCCAATTTTTAAGAATAAGGGCGACAGGAGCGATTGTAACCACTACAGGGGAATTTCATTGCTTTCAACTGTGGGGAAATTATTTGCCAGGATTATGCTTAATCGTATTTTACCAATATTGGAACGAACCTTTCTTGAGACACAGAATGGATTTCGCAGTGGTCGTGGTACCATCTTAGGCAGCTACAAGAAAAGTGCTTAGAACAAAATCGGGATCTTTTCATTGCATTTATTGATGTTAGTAAAGCCTTTGACTCGGTGCATAGGCAGCTATTGATGAAATGCATGGAGAAAATTGGCTGTCCGCCGAAATTTATTCGATTGCTTTCCCTTCTATATGACAACAATACAAGCATGGTGATGCTACGAGATGGCAATTCTGAATCATTTAAAGTTAGTACAGGAGTCAAGCAAGGGTGTGTGCTGGCCCCTGTGCTGTTTTCAGTGTATATGGCTTTCATACATATGATAGCAGTTAAAAAGCTGGGACCTGAAAAGATAGTAATGATCAGTAGGTTTAATGGCGGATTATTTAATGTACATCGATTACAAGCAGCTTCTAAATGCTCCAGAGTAGGAGTATTCGATTTCCAGTACGCAGATGATTGTGCTGTGGTCGCACACACCATACGGGAACTGCAGACTACTATCAAAATACTTGATGCAGAATACAACAGTTTTGGCCTAGCTATAAATAAGGGAAAAACCAAATTACTTGTACAGGTAGCTCCACAAACAAACGGCAAAAATGTACACGTGTTGGAATTAGGCAATAGGGTAATAGAACAGGTGGAAAGTTTTAAATACCTTGGTAGTATGCTTAACAACAAGTTCAGCTTGGACACCGAGATTTGTAGTAGAATGCAAGCTGCTTCAGCTGCAATGTATAAGCTTGATAGAAGGATCTTTAATAATATACATATCTTATTGTCAACAAAACTGATAATGTACAAGTCCATTGTTTTACTGACACTACTTTATGGCTCAGAAACATGGACCCTATATACGAAGAACATACGGTCGCTGGAAGCGTTCCATCAGAGAGCGCTGCGCAGATTGCTACGTGTTCGTTGGTAGGACTGAGTGACGAATTGCGACATTTTAACGCGGGCAAAATGCAAGTCTATTCGGATGCTGCTTTATAGTAATAGTTTGAGATGGACTGGACATGTAATCAGAATGAACGAGGAAAGACTTCCGAAGAAATTCCTTTATGGTCAGCTTCTGGTTGGTAAACGGCGCATTGGACGTCCTCGTTGGCGATATAAAGACTATTTGCATCGGATATTAAAGGAATGCGAAATTGATCGCAGGAGTTGGGAAAAGCTAGCGATGGATCGTACCATCTGGAGACAGACAATACGAGATGGTTTGCAGAAAGCGGATCAAAATGCTCGAGCTGCGGAAGAAAGGAAAAGAAATCGACGTAAAGGATTGATTGGAACGGTTCGAGTGGATAATATTAATAATGACGCTTTTACGTGCGATGCATGCGGAAAGGTGTGCGCCGCAAAAATTGGTTTGATTAGCCACCTCAGGACTCATAAATAATTGATGGTACTCCATACTCGGTTAACGAGTGGATAATTTAATTAAATTAATATATATATATATATATATATATATATATATATATATGTCTAAAAATCATTACATGATTGCCATCACCTTTGACATGTTAAACGCGTACGATCTAGTAAACCTGAGTATTTTATGCAACAGGTTGAAGATGATAGGTATCCCCGCAATGTATATTAAATGGATAGCACAATATTATAATGGCAGAAAAATAATTATAAAATATCCAAACGAAATAAAGGAGACTGAAACAAGCGAAACAGGTACAGGTATCCCCCAAAGATCAACCCTTATTCCATTACTATACAACATATATACAGGTGAACTAGATAATATACGAACAAAAAAAGTTCAAATAATGCAATATGCTGATGATATAATGATATACAGCTCAGCTGCAACTATTTCAATTGCTGTTAAACAACTAAGATGACAGAAATAATAAATAGACTGCAACTAAAAATAAACAATGATAAGACAAAGGGAATTTTGTTCGCACGACACAGAATTAATCATTATCCCCGTATTACAATAAATAATACCTCAATTCAATTTGTTAAAGAAATAAAATACTTGGGTATAATGTTAGATGAGAAATTAAATTGGAATTCTGAAACACAAAATATATTAAGGAAATGTAGTAATGGTACCAATCTAATACGTGCAATATCAGGAACACGGTGGGGAAGCCATACCAAAACAAATCTTATACTGTATAAAACATTAATACTATCTCATTTTGACTACTCATGTATATTCCAAAATTTAAACTCTAGCAATACCAAAAAAATCCAAACAGCATATAATAAAGCACTACGCCTTTGCATAGGAGCAATGAATTCAAGCCCAGTTAATAATATTAGAGCAGAATGTGCTGAACCAAGTATTTTAATACAACAACAATATATTACAAATAAATATATGTTAAAAATTAAAGGAAATAGACAACATATAATAAATAAACAAATAAAACAACTAGAACCTTTGATCAGAAAACCTTAAATTACCAATATATACAATTAAATATGAAGATTATATACAATCACTCCAATATTACAATACAATAAATCTACTCTCTAAACAAGCTGATATCAATATGCAAAATAAAATATTACAACGTATGTTATTCACTAACTTTCATAACCACGAACGGATATATACTGACGGATCTATAGACATTAATAGAAACCGATATCAAGCAGCAATATATCATGAAAATATAGATCTGATACGAACCTACAGAATAAAATACGCTGGCTCATCTACAAGCACTGAAATATATGTTATATACAAAGCACTTGAGTATCTCAAAAATAAAAAAAAAAGAAAATTTATAGACAGACTCCATAGCTGCAATACAATCATTGACTGCTATTAAAACAAAGCAAGACAATATTATCGCTAAAAGAAAAACCATACATGGAAAGATACAGAAAAACGATTCAACAATTATACTGATGTGGATACCGGGGCACTGCGGTATACATGGGAATGAAATAGTAGATAAAGCAGCAAAATCGGAAACGAATGTTAAAAACGATAATACTAATAGACATTATACAGAATATATCCCATAAATAAAAATAATGAAATATCAACAAATGCAAGAAGAATATAATAAAAAAAAAAAGAAATAGAGAATCAATATAATAAAATTCAGATAAAAATACCCAAAACATCATGGTTTTGGAATAACTCATTACAATATAGTAAACACTTTTTAACAACAATTATCCAATTAAGAATAGGACATAATAAAACACCGGCACATCTAACCCGAATACACATAATCCAAAATAGTTTATTCGATAAATGTCAAGAAGAAGAGGATATCAACCATATCATATGGAAATGTGAGAAATACAAACAAAATCGAAATAATATGATACGGGAATTATTAAAATACAAACACACACTTCCCCTAAATGTAGAATCAATAGTAAATGATCTAAACAACGCAGAACCAGTCAAATCATATAGAAATATAATAACCCAACTTTAATAGTTTAAAACAAGAAAATCATCCTATAAATGGCCAAAGCGACCTATGGTACATGCCAAAAAAAAAAAGTTTTTCCTTTTTAAAATTATAATTTTTACCGCGTTTTCTTGTTTTTATTTATTTATCGGTCGTGGCCCATCCCACGTGACATCCCATCTGGACAGACGAGTTCACCGAGTAAAGAACAAATGTCGGTGAAGTATCATATCATATAATTACTCATGTAATTTTATACTTCAGATTCTTTCTAATAATAATGATAATAATAATATAACATAATAATAATATAATAATCATCTTAATAATATATGTGAAGTGTTTTGACGTTAGCATATATATATATATATAATATATATACAAAAGCTATGCACGCTGGATTTCTATATTAGTTTGTTTTTCAATTATCTGCCTAAAAACATGTATATATATATTATATTGATTTATCATACAACAGGCATTTTCCGAATTACGTTATTTTTGTAATTCACAGCTAAACTTGAAAACAGTGTCAGAACGATTAAGTGGGGAAAAGCAATATACAAAAATCGGAAATCAAAAGTTAACGCAACTCTTATACGTTAATGATATTTATTACCCGCAAATAGCCTAAAGGAATATCAAAAAATGATACAGTCAGCCAACGATAAATGAGCAAAAGTATGGGTTAAAATCAATATAAATAAAACTAAAATACGCGTGCAATTAATTTGCGAAAGATTATTACAGTGATATACATATAAACACACAAAGTGGAAAGAGTCGACAAATTCATTTTTTTGGAATAAGTAATTAAAACAAATAACGATCTACAAAGTGAAATATCTAGAAGAATACAATTAACATAGATGGCGTTCTCAAAACTGAGGAATATACTAAAATACCTTTAAGACTGAAAAAACGAATGTTTGACCATTGACCAGTGTGTTGTGCAAGTTTTAACGTATACTAATGAAACTTGGGTATTGACTAAAAAAAAATTGGTTTAGAAAATAAGAACTAATCAACGAAAAATGCAAAGGTGTATGCTAGGAAAAACAGTAAATGGAGATAGTGCGGACATGTAGCTAGAAACGAAGACTGCTGGATAAGAGCGCCAACATCATGGAACTCTGATGGCAAACGAACTTTAGGAATGGACAGATGAAACTCGAAAGTTAATGACTAATGAATAATAACAATAATTAGAAGCTTCCGCTAAGATAGTTTTATGAAAGAGGAGTCTTTTAATCATTTCCACTTTCGCAAGTGGGAGTACTTCTAAATCACGAGCAACCCCGTAATTTTGTTCTATTATAATTGAATAATTTTAAAATTTTAGGATTTTTGTAGGATATCTGGAGTTTTACCTTCCCCCGAATGTTAAGTTGTATAGAGGACCAAAAAAAATCGACGGACGTCTAACGCACATGGTTAAAATCCAACTAATCTTAATCGTATAGTAATTTGAAAATATCAAATTCGGGAAAAACCATAATTTTAGGCTTCTTTGATTGAAATAAATATTAAAAATAGGATCATTATGATTTCTTTCTTTAAACAAAATCAGCGGCAATTACGATTATTATATTAATAATTTGCTAAACACCATTAAATCATTTCACATATTCGCTTAACCTAACGTCATTAAGTTATTTGGGATAGATGAATTTTAAAAAAGTTTAGAATCCATGGATTTTGCACAAATTGAGTTAAACTTTATATCGTTAGGAGCAGTTTTTTTTTTTTTTTAAATAAAAAATTACGAACATCATAATATGGAAATATAAATATACACACAAAATTTTCAAATTTTTTGGCCCATATTTGCCAAACATCCGAAAAAATATCGAATTCCCTTATAGATATATATAAAACGATGTTGTTCATTTCAAGTTATGTACAAATTAAACTTCCGAACAAAAACCGTAAGTCTGCATTAATCTTTCAGCTCACTTCCATTTTAGGCAAAATTTAACGCGGCCACCAAATTCTACATACGGTTTTGCATAATTTGCAAAATTTCGTATTTCTACCTTTAAACGCCAATGTGTGCAGAGATATGAATGAAAACAACACACACACACACTATATATATACATATATATAATATAAGAATATCAAAGCTTACTTGACGATACTACTAATCTGAACATAATCAAAATTATCAGCATCTTCCGTATTACGTAATCGGAGCATTCTAGTTAATGATTCGCAACGACTAAATAAAAATCTGCGTAAAACAGGAAAAAGAGATTATTTTTAAGTTAATAAAACCGGCAATTATTTCTTTTAATTATTTTTAAACGTTTTATATTTTTGTATAAATTATTTACTTCATTGTAACTTTCCGCTACGAAGATATTATATTCGATTCCAAAATTCCAATAACATACTTTATTTCAACATTCGGTTAAAATTTAATAAGTGTAGCCAATTAAGAAATTAGCAATTATTAAGGTATTAGTCTGAATAGCGAAAATTATTAAATGATAATTTAAAAAATTAATGTACGTTATTATTTGCATTAGCTTAAAAAATCTTTAAACAGTTTACACTAATATTTTACAACAATAAATTCCGAACATAATTTAAAGATTATTTATACGAATATAAAATTACGCACTCCGATAATTGTATAACGTGTATTCATAGACAGCTACGAAAATAAAAGTACGTCTTCAGACGAGACACCATCGAAATAAACATAATTTTTTATAAAATTTTAATCTCATTCGCACGATAGCACTCTCCGCATATAAATTAAATTACGGCGCATCCGGTAGATAATTTCGCATGTTACGGAATTTGTCAAAAATTTGTTATCATATTAATGCATTAAAGTAATTGAATGTTAATTATATAATACACAAGAGAGAAATAATAATTTAACACACTTTAAAAGTTAGAGCAGTTTTAACTCCAATCTGAACGATTATGTACATCAACGAACAAATGAATGTACAGGTATTACCTAGGTATAGTGATATGTTTAGAATGCGAATCCAAAATTGACAAACAAGCTGACACGCTGGGAGCATTTTCGTATAAAAATTGCTGCCTGATGAAATTATTATTATTCTCGTCTAAAGTTAGTCTCCATTTAATTTCTTCACTGTCGTATGTAGTCGTGAAAGACGAACAGCTGCTTACATCACTCTATAGGGAAAAACGAAATAAGATCAAATAAAATGCACGGTATAATTAAATTAGCAATGACAATTTAGATATACGTATCTACGAATTATCTATTTTAATAAAATTTATATAATTCCAGTGATAAACGAGAAACAAATAATCGAAAATAACTATTTCGAAATAAAATTTATCGATATAAAATTTTAAAAAAATGACTTTTTAAATTTATATAGAAATTAAAATTGCAATAATTAGAACAAATAATCACAGAAATAAATTAATCAAGAAAATTCATTTCGTAATTCATCGTTTCATATTTATACTACGTATTTTAAAGGATTCCGATTTATAATTTTTAAAATAACATATAATAACTTAAATTACGTTTATTAAAAAGAAAAAATTAGTGTAACAACAAGAAAAGTGAAAAAAAAACATTTACATTTGTTTACTTTGTCAGTTTTAATCCTTACGTTCAAAATTTAGTTCGGTATCAACTATGTCCATTTTTTTTGTAAAAAAAATTCTGAACCTATGAAAATCAACCATGAAAGCTTAAAAATGGTACATAAACTTTTAATACTGATAAAATTTTCTGTTTTCATAATAAGAGGTATTTAGTTAACGTAAAAATCGTTCTAAACATTCATAATATAATCTTATAAACTCCATAATTGGGCGTCTAAGTCTCATCAACTGGATGGTATAGAAGATGGACTATGTGACGAATCGATAAATCTAATTTACGTTTTCGTTTCCTCGAGTCACATGAAACACTCCTTCCTCTCAAAAAATGCTGGTACCCATCAAAATTATGTTAACTATATTATACATAGGAGTTTTTAATTACTTCATATGCCATTGTGACGAAAACGGTGTGATTGAAACGACACTTCTGCTGGTTTCAATTAAAATTTATTAAAAAATAAGATCAATAAAACGATACGAACCTTAATCGATAAACACTGATTTTAAAGTTTGTTTTAGGATCTCGTAAAGTTTTACGCGTTTTTCGCATTCATCAGTAAGAAATATATTTCAGAACGCCAACAGAATAAACGGAAAAAAATCGTAAAATGCTCCTATTTATTAAGAATCAAGGTATGTTCGTATAAAAAATAATGTTTAACCTGATATATAACTATATATAATATAAATGTAAGTAGAATGCACGAACTTTAAAATATATATATATATAAGATAGGTCTAAATTAAATATAACCGAAATGTATCAAATGACAAAAATTACACGTGTAGAAAATTAAAACCGAAAATTCGTATATAAAAAAAAAACAAATGAACAAATATTGTATCCCTTCCAAGAGAATAAATAATTCTAATTTACATACATTATAAGAAAAATTTATTAAATGAAAAAAATACTGAAAAAAAAAAGATTAACTGAAAATAATCAAACATACATTTTGTAGACAAATACGGAAACAATTAAAATATTAATTTAAAAAAAAATCAGATTCGAAAAATTCAGAAGTGAAAGGAAATAATAATTTATTAAATCAATAATAATTTAAAAGTTCGTTAATTACCTGCGATTCTTTTTCTGACGCTTCATATCTGAAACAATCATCGCAAACACGAACAGGATGTGTGTAACCATCAATCTACGACAAACAATAAAATGATATGTGTAATAAATAAAAATTAAAATATTTTACTATCGAAAACTATTGCGTCATTTTTATTTTACATTCCACTATAAACGTTAATTTTTAAAAATGACGTAGACGCTTATTTAATTTTATCCCAAAAATCTACAACAAACTAAAAACTGCGAAAATTACATTATTATATAGTCAGATTTACGAATATTAGTCAGTACAATAAAAAAAGTTAATATACACTATGTGTTTAACACTCTCAACCAAATTGTAGTACTAAAATATGTCTACATATTATACAAAGATATTTTAAATCATATCTCATCGTACATGCTCTCAAGGAAACTGATTTCATGTGTTGAATATAAATTTGAGAATAATTATGAATTGTGTTTCAAATTACTGACACACATTTTCTGTATTATAGTAAAGCTTTCGACAACATCGAAAGATAGGGGAATAGTAGTGCTATGTTACAAATCTTAATAGATAGATTATATACATGAATAAAATAAATTAGAATCAGTAATAATAAATTGTTGTTAAAGAATGTATACTGTCTCAACTGTTTTTTGATACACTCGAAAAAGAGTGTATAACAAGAAAATTTATATTACGAAGCTGTTAGCGGCAAGTATGTCAAAAATTACGGAATATTTGAAGTGGATAGAGGATTCAACAAATCGAAATTATCATTACACACAGTTAAATATAGTTAAATGTATAATGGCGATCGATAAAAACAATGCAAGACATTGAAATAAAAGCTGGAATTTACTTCGGGATTTAAAAATCAAAATGTGTGGATGGAATGAAAATAGGAAAAAAGTAAAATAACAAAAACTATCGTATACAAAGCGAAAAAAAAATACTATACGTAGAATAGTTGAAATGACTGAACTGTATTTAATGAGGACATTTACAATAAATGGACAAAATCATGAAAAGTAGTTAACGATTTGAAATGGTGGAATTTGTACGTTATTGTACGAATTTTATAAATCCTTAGTATTACTGAGATTCGTAAGAAGTATTTATTAGTGGACGACGATAAGTTATTAAATTCTTTTATGGCGTGACAACGTGCATAAAGATAATCATGGCGCGTCACGATATATGAAATTATACATAACGACGATATAGAATTACTCGAGAATATTAATATTCGGATCGATTAAAGTCATTCCGTCAAATTTTCCTGACATTTAAAATAATAAACCATTCAATAATAACTATTTCCGATTGACTTGAAATTCAGGATAAAAATTAGCTGAGTAAATAATCCCATCTATTATTAAGACCTAATTTCTGGCGAGCACCGTGTATAAATTTCATTTATATTAAAATATCGCGATTGACATAGTTTCTAGAATACTCGGCTGTCAACTCAACGATCGATGGTTTTCGCGACATAAATGTTTTTCATCATCGTACGTGCATTGTATATAATTAGTGCCTTGATAAATACAATGGATTAGTCACGACTATATTTTCGACAACGAACAAGACGGCAAATGTTTATCACTAAGAGAAATAAATGACAATTTTTTGTTGTATTAATTTTTATTTACATGATAAATAACATAAAAACCTGCAAAGAACTTTTATCCCTATTACACATGAACTGATGTGAATCATTTTAAAAATAATCATACCAATCATAATTTAAGAATAAACATCTTACTTTTTGACGATGTTTCGAACAGTAATAACAAACCAGACGACCACAGCGTCTACAATGATGTCTGCGACTTAACATAGTAAACGTCGTTTCTCGACAACACATGCAACAGTCTGCCTGAATAAATCGAATAAACAATTGCGAAAAAGTAATGTTTTTAGTTTTAAACGTAAAATATTATATATATATATATATATATATATATATATATATATATATATATATATATATATATAAATAAATATAAAATATAAAAAATATGTAACTTAATTTAAGCCGCAGGTTTTTGTATCTATTTTTAAATGCGTTTCCTCTGTACGTAATCCACGGTGATATGTTTTCATAATTATAACTACTTTAATCGTGTAGTAGAAGTTCGCTTCATAAATTTCCAGTCATTTCGTTGGGATTAAATTTTTCGATCAGATCTTTTTTTCTTAAAATAATTTTTTCGTAGATTTAAATATAAGTTCCAGAGGATTCGATACCTCAAATCGAAACGGTACCAAAATTTTAATTATATTTACCAACGCACATGCGGTGAAAACTAAATTTCTAAGCTGATAATATTCGAACAGTTAATGCGATCGAGCTGAAATTTTAGACGTACATTTAGATAAATATCATCAACTGAAAACAAAAATCGCAATTTCTAAAATTTTATGGGGAGAAGTACTCGTGAACGGCGCTCAAATTTTCAAAATTCGTAGTCCCCATACAGAGACCATTTTCAATCACACGCGTACGTACAAAATATAGGTTGGAAAATTGATTCCTTTCGTTTCGACTATATTACTATTTTTCAGCATTTTCGTCTGTCTAAAAAAAAAAAAAGTGACAACAAATTCGGACAGTTATAGTAGATTTTAATACTTCGTTAAATATATAAAAACTATTCTAAATTATATTCATATATATATAATTATCATTTAAGGACAGGTGTTGAATGATATAGAGCCATCAGGACCTCAAACAAATAAAAAGAAGAAGAAAATTTAAATTAAAAAAAAATGTCACAAGAGCACATGTAATAATTATAATAATAATTAGGCGATACATTAATCATGATTATAGCATACTTAAATGATGAGAAGATAGTATTAGCACGTTCGGCCACTATATACACGATCGACTAGCGACTATATGAAATTCGTACATACTTTAGAATTTAGTTAATTATTAAGCAAAATCGTTTACCTCGTTATTAGCAATCCAATTCGCCATTTCCGGAATTTTTTCGGGAGGTATAAATGAACATCGACTGATAACAGAATCATTATCGGCCACGTGTTCCAGAGGCGAACTCGGTCGAACGTTGACCAATAATAACGCTTTACTAGCGTACACGCGTAGTAACTGATCGATTTGACTTCTGGATATCAATTCGCTTTCTTGAATCGCGTCCGGTAACATTTCGATAGGTTTTAGCGTTTCTTCGATGACCGATCGTAGTAAAGAAAATCTTCCGGCCAATAGCAGCTGTTCGATTATTAGTACAGGACTATACACGATCGTCATGTATAACGGCTATAATTTAAGAAAAACAAAATGCGTAATAGTTTTCGATCGAGTTATTACGATGCAACGATAATAACAAGACGCGATTAAAATAAAATGTTCGAAAATTCGACAATTTCTCGTCGAAGCGAAAATAAAATTACAGGCAAAATAAAATCTTCTCCGAGGAGTTCAATTGACGAACATCGAGAATACGCAATTATCATCATCATCATAATAATTTGTCATCAATCCGAAGATTGGTTTGTAGCTTTCCACCTTTCTGCAAGTCTCTTCAGTTCCAAATAGCTGCCGCACCCCATGTCTTTTATAATTTGCGACATGTCCTGCGAGGTCTTCCTATTTGGTAATTATTATTATTATATTCATCATCAACGTATTCGCCTGTTTTGAATCGAGAAATTACGTACATCTATATTTTCCGATCTACGTCTTGCCTTATAATCTCTTATAGGTTTTTGTTACACGTTGAGTTGGCCGGTATTTAGTCGTTATTAATTTTCTTCCTCTGATCGGTTTTGACTGTATTTCACCTTGCACTCACCATCAGCATGACATATTCGGTTTTCTAGCCTTTCTTTTTCTCCTATTTTTACCAGTACTGTCGCACATTCCGTACATAATTAGCCCACGATATCTATATCAGTTTCCGATGCTAACACCAAAATTCTAATACGAATATCTTCCTTTCGCATTCGGCGCTCATGGTCCATGTTTCGCAAAAATATTTTAACATCGTCCATACGTAGTACTGCATTCCTGAGTTTCACACTAATTTTTTTATCTTTGCCATGCCAATTCTTGTTCTTATTTTTTATTATCTCCTAGAGTCACCATTACTTATTACAGCTCCTAAATACCTATATGCATTTACGTCTATGATTTTTTCGGTGTAAACCATGTTCGTATTTTTTTATCAAACTGAAATGAGAAGTGTGTTTTCGAAACGTTACGTGAAAAAAATACGAACATGGTTTACACCGAAAAAATCATAGACGTATGGATATCAACTATGAAAGTTTAAAAGCGTATATATTCATTTACTTTTTTTAGTTACTCTCTATTATAATAATAATAATTATTATTATTCATATTATTGTTATTTGTTAGTTAGTTCGCGTTTCACGGCAGTGATTAAACTGTTTGCTCAGGATGATTTGATTAAGGTTTATAATTGGTTAAAATTGCATCGCCCAACAGTAAATACGGAAAAAACAAAATTTGTTGTGTACGCCTAACAAAATCGAGTTGCGCTGAATGATATATCTTTGACTCTAAATAAAAATACCATAATAAATAGTATATGTGAAATAAAATATTTAGGCGTTGTAATAAATAATAAATTATCCCGCAGTAGCTATATAGAAAATATTAGTGCGATTTATTTTATTATCTTAAACAGTACTTTACTGAAAAACAATTACATCGGCTTTATCTTGATTTATATCAACCTATTTTATCATATGATATAATACACCAGTATTTTTAACAAAATAGTTATTTGAGGTATACGTTTACACATGTATATGTATATATATTTATGTATGTTCATTATTATCACGACTGATGCAATGTAGTTATGTATGCACTGTGGACTGAGCACAAGTTAGTATATCACATTATTTACTTATATATTTAATTATTTACATTATTTATAGCTTAGAATGTTATTCTCGATCGTATAGTTTAAGACGGTGTATTTCGTTAGATTAAGGTTATATTTATCTCCACGAAGTCGTTATAAATTTTTTCCCGTTTCTTTGTTTATTATATCGACGCTCTATTATGTACATTTTGTAATGTAGAACTATAATATTGGAATAAATTGAAATTATTACGAACATAAAAATAAAGTTAATTTTACGTCTACATAATATCAATGTAGATTTTTTTTAGTTATTATACTTTAAACAAAAACATTATTTAATATAATTTAACGATGATACATGATATTTTTTCATACAAATATATATATATATATAAAAGACAACAATTGGAAACATATAAGATTGGAACATGGAATATAAGATCAGTGAAATCGGAACAAATTATCCAATTTAAAAAAAAAAAAAAATGGAAAGAATGAACGTGGATATTCTCGGAGTAAATGAAACAAAATGGCCAGAAAGCGGCGACATATGGAGTGAAGATTATAGATTTATATACTGCGGAGCTGCTAATAAAATGGCGGGAGTTTAATTTCTTTTAAATAAACGTGTGCCAAGTAAAGTAAAAAGTATTTGCGGATTTAATGAAAGAATCATTGTAATAAATATCGAATCGAATCCTAAAGACCGAATTTTAATCCAAGTGTATATATGCCAACAAGTACACATAAAGACGAAGAAATTGAAGAACTATATCAGTAAATAGAAGAAATATTAATGGATGTAGATATCGAAGATAACTTAATGATTTTAGGAGATTGGAATGCAATAGTTGGAGAAGAAGAAACTATGAATGTAACAGGGAAATTTGGACTCGGAAAACGCAATAAGAGAGGGGAACGACTAGTAGAATTTTGCTTTTGTCATGATTTGTTGTTTGACCAACCAAAAAGAATGAGATATTGGATAGCTCCTGGTAATATTGGAAGATACCAATTGGACTACATTTTAGTACGCAGTAGATACCGCAACCAAGTGAAGAATTGCAAAAGCTTTCCAGGTGCGGATGTAGAATCGGACCATATTCCGGTAGTAATGACGAGTCAATTACGGTTGAAAAAGAAAAGAATAAACAATATGTATAAACGGTGGAATATAAAAAAAATTAAAAACGACCAAAAGTTGTAGAAAGCCTTTTCGGCAGAAACTGATAAAGCGATTATTATAGATATGCTGCCTCACGTAAACGTAGATGAAAAATGGAATTACATCAAATCGAAAATAAATAATATTGCGAAAGAGCAAATAGGCAAAGAGGAAAAAATAATTTATAAGTCATGGATAACAAAAGAAATACTAGAATTGATGGAATTACGGAGAATAGCTAAAGTAAACAATAATCAGCAGGAATATAAGAAATATAGAAATATGGTAAACAGAAAAAATCGCAAAGCTAAGGAAAAATGGATTGACGATCAGTGTAAAAAAAGGGTAATACAGAAAAAGCCTATAATAATGCAAAAAGATGCTTTTCAGGCAAAAGGAAAAAACTGAGCACGTTAAGAGATGAAAACGGTAAATTATTAGTCGATGAAAAGAAGATTCAGAACAGATGGAAACAATATATTGAAGAGTTATACAGCGGAGACCCGATTGATGATTCAATCCTGAAAGAACCAGCTGAAATACAAGAAAACGAGAAGGGTCCACCTATATTGAAAAATGAATTCGAACGAGCTCTAAAGGATTTGAAACCCAATAAAGCGGTAGGAGTCGACCAAATACCTGGAGAACTGCTTAAATTATTAGGGTATAAAACTAAACACATATTATTCCAATTTACTGAATGAAATATATATGGAAGGAAACATCCCTAAAGATTTCGAGAAGGGTATGCTGGTCTCTATACCAAAAAAGCATAACGTTCAAGAATATAAAAACTACAGAGCTCTGAATATATTACCTCATGCTCTTAAAATGTTGACCAGGATATTATACTATAGGATAGAATCGAAAATAACCTTAACGATGATCAATTCGGTTTCAGAAGAAGCAAAAGCGCAGGAGAAGCTATACTCTCTCTACGTCTGATAATTGAGAGAGCTTTGGAAATAGGAAAAACAGTATACATCGCTTTTGTAGATATAGAGAAAGCTTTCGACTATGTGGATTGGAATATATTATTTAATTCATTGAAGGAGCAAAGTATAGACTTCAGTGATGGACGGTTGCTTTTTCAAGTGTACAAAAATCAGTCTGTAGTCATAGGTGACCAAAAAGCAAAGATAGGCAAAGGAGTACGCCAGGGTTGCAATCTCTCACCGTTACTTTTAATAGTTACATTGAGGGGACAATGGATATTTATTTAGAAAATAAAAGTAATACTGGAATAAAAATTAACGATAAAATATACAATACAATAAGATTTGCTGACGATATAGCAGTAATAGCGGAAACCGAGGAAGGGCTGCAGGAATTTTTAAACGTGTTAAGTCAAGCAATACAGGACAAATGCAAAATGAACATAAGCGCCAAAAAAACTAGTCATGGCTTGTACAAAAAATGGAAATCAGACGCTAAATATTACCTTGAACAACCAGAATATTAGCCAAGTAACAGAGTCCCCTTATTTAGGAAATATAATATCATCAGACGGTCGAAGTGTAAAAGACATAAGAAGAATAGCTCTCGCGAAAAACGCATTCATAAAAAAACCACCCCTGGTATCAAAGAATATGTCATTAAATACCAGAAAACTTTTCGTAAAAAGCTTTATTTGGAGTGTGGCTCTATATGCGGAAACATGGACGATGTTGAAAAGAGAAAACGATAAGCTCCAAGCGTTCGAAATGTGGTGCTGGCGCAGAATGCTGAAAATACCTTGGACGAGTAAGATTACCAGTGATGAAGTTCTACAAGAGATAAATGAACGACGAGAAATCGGAAATACAATAAAGAAAAGAAGAAATGAAATGGTTGTGATCAGACACACAGAATGGATGACAACGTTAATTGAAGAGAAGATGAACGGAAGCCGAAGTAAAGGAAGACCTAAAATTGGATATATGGAACAAATAAAAAATGGCGAAAGTTATGTCGACATAAAAGCACGAATGTGTTCCCGAAGACAGATTTAACATGGCTATAAATTATTCAAACCTACCAACCGTAAGATTGAGAAGAGAAAGAAGAAGATATATATATATATATATATAATAAAACAGATGCAATTTGAAATGTGATTAAATTGTAAGAAATTATTACAAAATTATAAATTCGACGTCGTGTGGGAAAACCTTTATTAACGGAAACGCTATTAAATGTTAGTTATACAAGCTATAACAAAACCATAGGATTCGCTCCATAATTGTGAGGTTTTTAGTCGCGACTAATCAATTATAATAAAAATTGGAACGTTAACCGCCGACTAAAAGCCTATTACTAATAATGATGTTAATCTGTTCTTGTTCGTATACTCTTTTACTCGCATACTTTTCCTGAATATATAATTTCGATACAATACAATACATTTTTTATTACTTTATTACTCATAGCATATTGTAGAGATTTTAAAAAAAAATTAATAATAAAACGATTGCTAGCTGATACAATTAGCTTTCACTTTTTCTTCAACATTATATTCGTAATGTAAACAACAAAAAAGAAATTAAAATCACTAAAGTTTTCTCTTTATAAAAAATCACAAAGCTTTTCGGCTGTTAGGCCATTATTAAGTGAGTGTCTAAAAAAATAAAACTATAAAATGGAAAAATATTAATTTAAGATTATACTTCGCAAAAATCAGCAAAATTAAAAACAGTATTAAATAAAACCATTTAAAAATAATGTCCTTCATTTTACTGATTTTTCTTAAATTAATATTTTTTTATTTTATATTCTAATTTTTTCAAATATTCACTTAATAATGGCCTAACAGTCGAAAAGCGTTGTGATTTTTCATAAAGAGAAAACTTTTAGTGATTTTAACTTTTTTTGTTGTTATTTTAATGAAAATCACTATTCTTCAAATGATATTCATAATTGCCAAGGGTATGCTAAGTTTTGATGTTATTCCGGTATTGTCTCAATTTTTACATTCATTTTATATGTCTCTTTTGATTGTCATTAACATTGAAGCAATTGTCGCATATTCAATCGTTTCTTCATCGTGTGGTCAATTAACAAATTTACGAGAGTTATTTCGCCGAATAAAAAATTCGAATACAAGGTGAAAAACCATTAATAATAATGACGTATATAAAAATACCTGTTCCAGTAAAGGAATATATGAAATCATAGTCATGCCAACCAGCAATATTTTCAACTTCACTTTACGACTCGATGGCAATACGTCAGCCTTCAATAATTCGGTTATAAAAATAATGATATTTGTTGCTGGAAAATTATGCTGTATGAGATGGTGCAAAATCTGGTCCATTTCTTCTGCGCTAAGACATTTAATGACGTTATCTATATGTACTGGGCTATTTTTCGCGCACAGAAAATTTAAATAATTCGACTGAGTCTGTAATTAATACATGCAGACATATATTATAATTGTGTATATTGTTTTAATAATAACATTAAGTTTAATAAATTTCAAAAAAAGAAAGAAATATTTGCGCGTTAATGTAACGTATCTGTAGTAGATTCAATCTTAACGTTTATAACAAGAAATTATTGTGATATTCATACATACATCTGCACATGTACGCGCGCATATAAGATCATTCTGTTAGAGTTAATTATTAATTTCGGGGGGGGGGCAAATAACGCCATTAAAATTATGTAGATATATGATATCTTAAAGCGGAATGTATAATATACATCTGAGATGTCGAGATTATAAAATTAGATACGACGCGTTTTACTATCAGTAATATTGAAATAATAAAAAATATATACATTTTACAATCTAATTGAAAGCACGTATATGAAATAAGTTCCACTTTCTTATATTATATCCTCATTGCAATTTATGTAATTAATAATTTACGCGTGTAATAAATTATTATCTGAAATACGACGAAATTATCTGTTCTTAAATAATTTATTTTCGCATATGCTATTCGAAATAAATAAATAATAATAATAAAAAAAAAAAAAAAAAACTATATAAATATGAAAAATTTACACAATGAAAAAAGTTAATTAATTGTTCAAAAGATTCTACGTTAATCGTCTTTATTTCACGTCTGTAAAATTAAGTGTTACTTCGCCGATAGTTAATTATTAAATTTAATATAAATTGGATAATTTTTCGAAGTACCAAATTTATCGATATCGTATAAATTAAAGTAATTATTTAATTTTACGTTAAATACGATATTAAAAAAAAAACCTTTACTAGATGAACGGTAGACATTCTTCGTTATCAGTTTACAATAAATTGTTAACGTACAAACAAATTTTGAAACTTGTTTGAACTTGCGCAGTGAGCACTGAATGAAGCGATAAGGAATATTTCCGAAATAGTTTTACAAAACATTACGAACGATATAAATAACAATATAAATCTACAGATAGAATTTGGTAACGAAATAATTAAAACTTTTGCGAAAGGTCATCAAACGAAACTTGAAAATTGTATAAAGTCAACTACTTAAGTGAACTGAATCGCATCGACTAATATTAGATTAATTTCAAAGTTTAAGAGATATAATTTGTTATATGATATAATAGTCATTATTATAAATTACAATGTAGACACCTAAATTGAACTGCGTATAAATTTTAGAGTCATTATTATTATTTATCAATTTATTCTTCGATAAAGGAAAATTGTTTATTAGTCACCATATACTAGATTATAAAAACAATATATATATATATATATATATATATATATATATATATATATATAAAGTACCTCTAATCGAAAATGAAACGATAGATTACGTCCAGTGTGAACAGTAAACCATACTTCGGCTAATTCGAAATAATCAAATTCAATCAGACCGTCTAATACGTCATTAACGTCTGCGCAGAACACGTCATACCACGAGGTCCACTTATAGAGCAATTTATTTGCTTGCAAAGAAATCTGAAAATATAAAGAAACAATATTTCTAACACTAATTACAACACGTTTTATTACATTCTAACAAAATACGTTAGGACGAACTTATTAAAAGAATCAAGTGTTCAATTTAAAGAGATATCGATTTAATCCATTACGCAAGGTAAACAAAATCGTTATTATTTCGTTACATTTTTTAAAATTAGTCTTACAAAAATAAAACATTAATATTATATATCTCAATTAATATCGTTTATTGTGAAAAAATACATATTTTTGTTTATAAGATTCTATTTTGCTTTTATACTCACGATATTTAGAATGTAGAATTTGGAGAAAATAATATAATTAGATGTTTCCTCGAATAAGCATAAATCCTAACATTGAGAACGTAATTATATTTGTTTAAAATACATATTAATTAAAATTTTAATCTACCGACCTTTCGGCAAATATTAATTTTTCGACACAGTAATTCCGTTGGCATTACTGTCAAATAGGTACTAACTACGTTAATTAAATTATTAATATCTTCCGGATTTATTCCAATTGACGCATTTATATCATCATCATCATCGTCGTCGTCATCTATAATAAATACGTAAATAGATAATCGAAAAAATCATCGATATGTTTAAAAATTATCAAAGCGATATACACATGTATATATCAAAATATTAAAAAAAAAAATTAAATACCTGTACATTTTTTATCGTATTATAATTGGATATTTTTACTTTCAATATAGTACGTATCTCGACCGAAACGAAATCACGAAGAACAAAATAAATAAGTCAGTATTAAATTTAAGAATGAACGATTAAAAAGTTAAAATAATTAAATTTAAAATTTAAAACGCCATAATCGTTAAAATGAAATAAATATTCTGCAATATCAAATTTCGTTTCTCTTTAAATATTTTCACATTGAAAAATTGAAGAAGTTTTTATTAATAATGACTACTATTCCGATGAAATTTGTGAAACTGTCCGTAAATATCATTTGTTGTTAGATTTCAAATATAATAATAAATAATATATATTTTTTCACTTGATTTTACATAATATAAAAATTTATACAGTGGAGTACATATATAACAACCTCGACCGCATTACAAATAATAAATAGTTACCTAATCTATAATAATAAATAGCTAAAAGTTAATAACACAGGAAAAGTGGAAAAAACCTGCACAAAAGAAAAGATAAAAGATTAAAACTAGAAAAAATAAAGTATTAAGTAAGTAATAGTTAGTAGGAAAGTATTTGATTATAGATTAAAATTATCTTAAGAGTAATCTATCTTTAATACGACGATGTTTATAACGAGTATAGCGCATGCGGAGCAGCGCCATGTCGTAGTCTCCCACCACTGTGATCAGTTTGTTAGTATGCGCCTGACAGTTTGCGTAAAATTTTGCCAAAATATTACAGATATAATTCGAAATGTAAGGGAGGTGCAATCTACAATGCATGTCTTTAATTCTGTGGTATCTAGTGGCGTTTAAGGAAATTCTGCAGCAGGTATTTTGAACCAACTGTAATTTTTTGATAGTACTATTTGAAACTGAAAACCAAACAGGACAGACATAAGTTAATCTTAGACGAATAATGTATGTATATATCAGTTTTTTGTTTAGGGTAGTAAGGTGTGACCGACGGTAAAATATGGGAGAAAGCATACGAATAGCTTTATGAGTTTTCAATTATGTAATTAATATGGTTATTAAACGTTAAACGGCGATCCATAATGACTCCTAGATAACGTACTTCTTCCTTCCAAGGAATTGTATTACCATTGATAATAATTTCGGCAGGTAGTGAGCCGTGTTTCTTGGTAAATATTATGGCTTCTGTTTTATCAGTGTTAACTTTTAGTGTCCAGCGTTTATAATACTTAAAAATTGAGGACGCAGCTTTTTGTAGATGGTTACTAATGGACTCGGGTCTATAAGAAGAACAATAAAGTGCTAGATCATCCGCGTAAAGTGCAGTATTAACTAATGATAATTTAGGTAGGTCATTGATTAGAATTAAAAAGAGGTAGGGCCCTAAAACGCTACCTTGTGGAACCCCAGAGGTGTACATTCTAATAGAGGAATTATGAGTGAGGTGAGTTACATAAAATTTTCGATTACTTAAATATGACTTAATTAATTTTATCAAAATCAACGGATAACTGTATTGTAATAATTTACAAATAATTCCATTGTGCCACGCCGAATCAAAAGCTTTTTCCAAATCAAATAATAATAGTCCCGTATATTTATTTAAATTAAAGTTAACAGTGATATAGTCAGCAATTCTAGCAACTTGGTGTACAGTTGAATGACCGGGCCTAAAACCAAACTGCTGGTCTATAAGAATATTATTTTTAGTTGCAAAATCCTGTAATCTAATTAAAATTACTTTTTCGAGAACTTTGCTAAGAGTAGGGTCGGATATTATTTACATCGGAAATATTTTTTCCCGGTTTCGGTACGATGATAATTTTAACAGTTTTCCATGCTGAAGGGAAATGAGAAGTCATAAGAATTCCATTTATGATTTTTGTTAAGAATACAATAGCCTTACGAGGTAAATGTTTAATCATGATGGTAGTCAAATCATCAGTGCCGCAGGTTATTTTATTCTTTAAATATTTAATACATTTGTTAACCTCAGTAGGCGTGGAAAGGGGTATCGGAACAGCATTATTTATATTTAGTAAAGAATTTTTGACTTTTTTGTTAACTTTATAATAATGTGTACGAGGAATTAGATTATTGTGCACCGATGGTGGAAAAATGGGAAGCGAGTAGTTCTAATTTATCATTTAACTTATGCAGCATCTGATTAGTGACAGGGTTAATTAGAGGTGAGTATGGTGGTTTTTCTTGTAAGTTTTCTACTCGCTTTCCAAAGACTATTATTTTCAATCGATAGGTTTGATAAGAAAGTATTCCATTGACTGTTTTTCCAATTTTTGAGCAGAAATGCAGTGAATTTAACTAACAACACATAGGTAATTCTAACAGACTCGTACCGAGGCGTAAACTTATACTTACTTATTTTACGTTTGTAATAATTTTTAAGAGATATTATTCTAGAGATATAGTTTGGAATTATATTGGTTGAACAATGAGTCTTATTTGTTATTTTGGGAATGTTAAGATCAGCTGCCTGCAAGATTAACAGAGTTAAATCGGCAATGACTGAATCTATGATCTCGGGAGTAAAAAAATTTTGTTGTAAATTGATATTGTTATTAATATATGTTCTGAATAGGTCCCAGTTATCCTTTTTTGTATATGAATATTTTTTGTGATGGTAGTGTAACTTTATTCGTACAAGTGATGTAAGATAATATGGGATTATGATTAGATGATAAATCGAACAGAGAAACAGGTGTTGTAATGTTGTTGAAATTTTGAACTAATATTAAGTCGAGAACAATTGGTTTTCGATTACTTTGAAGTGGTATGTATGTTGGGTCAATAGACGATAATATGTCAAAGTTATATGTGTTTGAGGCACGATATCAAACTTTACCAGCTACATTATGGCTATAACAATTCCATGATCTGTGTCGACTGTTTAGATCTCCTATAACAAGTGTTGGAATGCGGTCTTTAAATAGTAAACCTAAATCATAGTCGAAGTATATTGAATCTTTGGGGTTTCGATAAACGGATATTACATTAAGCATAGTTTTATTTATATAAATTTGGATACTAAGTCAGCTATTGGGATATATCGGGCATTAATTAAGTAATTGCGAAACTGTATAAGGGGTGTTTCTATTTTATTTATATTTCAAAACCTACGGAAATTAAATCGAATGCAAAACCTGACCTAGTTATACTTACCCGTTAACAGATATGTTAGCAAAATTAATTTTTACAAATTGTACATTTAAATAAATACTATTACATTTTACATTTCCGATAAGAAGATTGCGTTGTTTACCACATTCATTACCAGACTATTTTTCATTTTGTTTATTTTTATAAACAAACTACATATCTAAATGAGTATTTTTACATTTCATATTTCTTATATATTGTACATATTTACATATTTTATTATATATTCGCTTGATAGTGGCTTAATAGCCGAAAAGCATTGAGACTTTTATAAAACGTTTAGTGATTTTAACTCATTTTCTGTTGTATATATATATATATATTTAATCACTACATTCCACATTTATTAAACTTACCCGTATTGTTATTTCTGTTAATCAGCGAAACTAAAGAACGTAAACAACGTATTCGTTGGTTCGGCTCCGACATAAGAGTGTAATTTGATTTAACAGCCGACAACGTAAAGTGCGACGCCAGTAAAAGATAATTCACACAAAACTGACCCGTGCCCATTAGATGCGGCTTACAATTGCAATTCTGAAGTGCGTGTAAATTGTCCTCGACAAATAGTAAACTTTTTAAAATCAACATATGTTGATGTAAACATTGAAACAAGGCGTAATCATGTATCAAACACTGATTCCACAAGATACGACTACGATCTAACACGTCGTCATTCTCACGACCGCTATACGCAAATTTTATGCAAACTTTCACATCGGATACGAAATAAGCATCTGAAAACGAACGAATAAAAATTAAAATGGCTTATTTTTTATCGAATAATTAAAAAACTAATAATATTATTTAAAACAATAAACAGAAAGGCTAAAACAAACTTTCAACATAAACTAATGTACGCATAACTTCCAACTCTTCTTATATTTGTTTTTATATATTCTCGTATTATATTTGTTTGGTTCATACAATTTATGAAAGATTTAAATTATTATTCGCTACCTGCAATTATTGCGATATCATATTAGTTTTCATTTCTTAATCGCTTGTTCTACGTATATATATTGGACAAAATTGGTGATACGACTACAACCTTGCTTGACTCATTGTATTTTTCTTTTTTTTTTTAAATTGCTGCATCTTTTATTTTTATTGTCGTTTTTCGATAGCCTCTAATAAAAAAAATTAGCATTTAATATAAAACAAAAAAAAGCTTATTAACATAAAAAAATATTCAAACCAATAAAGTATTCATACATAGCATATTATTCTATAGTTCAGAAATATAGAACCTAGATAAAAGGCTAACCAACCGACTAAAAGCATTTCACATACTGGAAGAGAATGAAGAATGCAACGTCCACAGCAAACATAAATAAGTATATACCATATAAAGTCAAAGAAAAATAAATTTTATGAGAAATATTAAAACAAAGCAGACGCCATGAGGTTTTTTGAACATATTTACAGGCATAACAAATATCTAGTATAGATAACAGAAGGATTAATGAATAACAAAAGATCAAGATAAAGAGACAGGCAAAAATATATAAAGCAAGTATAAGAAGATAAATATATTGAGTAATTAATAGGAAACGTAGAATTCGTAAATACATCGCTTTAACTTTTTCGTTTATTTCTTTACTTCCAATATTCTTTCTTCTTTATCATTACGAAGGTTGGTGATCAACTTGGCTACAGTCTCTTTTGACATGGCAGTACGGAGTAATGGAATGGATGATTTGAGGACGGCCCACTGATCTCTTGCCGGCAATTTTGCCTTCCATAATATTTGTAATAATAACGTTACATATTATCACCATGGCTCGTTATTCGATCAGCCGATTTCCGATCACGATTCGAAGTAATATTAAATAAAACCGAATGGTTGACAAGTTTATATTTTAGCTCCGAATGATTTATTTAAACTGCTACGACATTAAAAAAAAAAAAAAAAAGTAAAACTAAATATAAGAATACAAAATACTCAATTATATTAAATAACATAAATATGTTAACTAGGAAGTGTAACAAGAGAAGATAATAGAAGTATAACAACAAATGTTTAAAAAAGAATTCGACAAAATAATCAAAAAACAACATTAACAAATAACAATATCACTATAGATGTCTTGAAGAAGTTTTTATAACTGTACCAAATTATCGCTGCGAAAATTGGTGCTAAACGCATTAAGAAATCAAGAAACGGAATTCAATGGAAATGCGAATTCGGTGCAGAATGACAAAACATCTTGACAGGAAAGAAAACTAACATAGAATTCATAGATAGAACACACGAAAAAATAAGTTTAATCGATCGTATCGAAAAAACTCATCATCTCCAGCTACTTGCAGACGAGTACGAGGAGGCTTGATTGGCCATAATTCGTATATATATATATGAGACAAGATCCCGGATGCAATGTGTAGTTTGAAAGGGACATAGTTGACACCGAATATCAGCATTATGTATCTTTTTAAGATGTGCAACTAGCCACCACGTCCTTACAACGTAACAGTGGTCTTCCGAGCGGCCTGCTATTTTTGGAATACGTTTCGAATACATGTGTAGCACATACAGTGGCGCACCCAGGATTTGTATCTGTGGGGCTCAAACATACCCTCACAAAAAATTTTTTTTAAATTCCTAATAAAAATGAATAAAATATACACAGCTGAATGTATAATAAAAACGAAAGACAAAACAAAATATAAACGATCACGAACAAAAACGAAACAAGTAATAACAACAAAAAAAAACACACTGGTCACCACCTGGGTCAGATTGGAATACCGAACGGCCCAACCAACGGTCATTTTATTTCTTTGTGTTGTACAGTCAGCTGGATTTTCAATGTCATTAGGAGACAGAATGTAAGAAATATTTTCTAACAGTACATTTTGAAATCTAGGCTGTTTTGCACGCTCTTCAAGATGAGGTTTTATTAATGATAATGCGAGCTCTTTCAAATATTCTCTTCTATTTCAACTATCTTTGTAGCTGCGAAATTGTTTGGAGCTTACAAGTTACGGGCCTTCTTGATATGCATTTTATACTTTCCTAACCCTTCTGGGGGCTTAAGCCCGGTAAACCCTCCTGAGTGCGCACATAATTAGGGCACATAGTAATAATTTTGTAGAAAATATAATAGAAGGGGTAGATCAAAGACGTTTATAACCGGTAATATAAATATAAAACAATATTCAGAACTTCGGACAATGGCTATCAAAGGAACAATGTGGGTTCTGCAATAAGACACTGTTTTCAGTGAATAACAGTAATAATATAAAAAAGTGTCGATTATTTATATTGTATAATTTGAAGTTTACGTTCTTAAATGTGTAAAAACATTTTCGTATACTTTTGTATACTGATTTAAACCTATATTTCAAATTATTCTACTTTGCCGAAAAATAAACTAATTTTAATCATAGACAAAAAATATAATTTCGTCAGCTCGTATAAATAGATTTGTGTCAAGTTTCCTGTATTTTTTGTCGTCCATTTTCAACCTTCGATATTCGAAACTTTTGTAACTAGAAAATAGTAATAATAAAAAGTACGAATGTTCAAAATCAAACGTTTAAAACAACGAAATTGACATTCACAGCAGAATAATAGAAGCTGAACAAAATTCAGATAGTTTTTACTTGTACATCTTCAATTTTTGCCAATATAAAATGCACAATATACATCTTCATCAAATATCTTTTTTTTCATTCTAAATTACTTTATTTTATTTATTTTTTCATAGGAATACTTTCGACTCGGATGGATTTCGAACTACCTTAAAGTCGTTGTTAATTATACGTAAATTTCAAGTAATACACACTACGCAGCATACAGTTAGTCTGAATACTTTAGCCTTTCCATCAATCATACTTTGAATATTAATATATCCTTATTCGAACGAAAAATGTACATTACGCTAAAAAAAAATTGTTAAAAATCTTAAGATTTCGATGGTTAGAAAAGAAGAGGGATAAAAAAATGGCTAAAATTAATAAAATCATAAAATTTTATCAAACATAATTTTCACTACGGATAAATATGTTTGCATTTCGTATAAAGGAATTTCGAAATATTTATTAAAGTTAAACTCTCATAAAACGACAATTTATCTCCGTTTTCTTGTTTTTATTATATTTATTTATTATTCGGTATCCGTACTACCAAACAATAATAATAATAATAATGATAAAACGGAGATAAATCAAACAAAAAACATTAAATGTAACATTATTGAGAGGAAAAAATAATACACCTTATCAGCTCTAATAAATATAAAATTTCAAGATTCTCATGGGAATATATTCAGGATGACAGGCGAACGTGTAAGTGTACAAATGATAAAATTCACAGAATTAAAAATTCCAGGGTTAAATAACAAAGTCACATATAATGGGATTTATAATAATTAGATAAACTATAAAAAAAAAAAATTGCTACATTAGTAAATTATGACATCGTTTTTATCATATAAATCATTTAAAGCAAAATATTACTTTAAAGGAGCACATAATAATTGCGCTTCATATTATTTTATAAAATGGACTACGCATATTTCCGGCTTTTTACAAGTCGAGTTCAAATTTAAACCAGTTAATCAACAAGAATATTTCTCGTCGGAATAACATTACTTTACAAAAAAATAAATGCCAGTTAAGGACCACTAGCATATAAACGCTACTAAAAAAATTATTGAGAGCATAATAAATTATTCGTACAATTTTTTAAATAAACTAATATATTTTTTTTAACAAAAGAAAAAAAAAATTAGTTTATTGAAATTT